>JAODAL010032183.1:0-47345 GCA_025379985.1 Phyllomedusa bahiana | reverse complement strand
ATTGTTGTCAGTGTCCCCCCTGTTGCAGGTAGTCCCCCCATTGTAGCCGGGGTATTTCCCCCTCTGTTGCCAGGTAGTTGCCCCCCTTGTAGCCAGGTAGTGCCCCCTCTGTTGCCAGGTAGTTGCCCCCATTGTAGCCAGGTACAGCTAATAAAAATAAAATAATAAAATCCACTCACCTGACCAGGCTCCTGCAGCTCCGGACACCTCCGATCTCCTCAGTGGCCCAGGGGGACTGAGTGCAGCCGCGCGTCACTACCCCTGCGCCGCTGACCTGTATGTACGGCGCGCACAGGCGCCGGACATACAGGGGGAGAAGGGAGGAGGGAGCGATCCCTCCTGCCTCCTCCCTGCACAGCGAGACTCCGGGCGGGTGAAGCGGCAGCTGCAGCCTCTTCACCCGCCTGTGGGAACGGACCGGCAGCGCCAGAGTAGCGCACCAGCGCTACTCTGTCGCCGCGGCCATTTAAAGAACCCCCGCCGCCTGCTGGCATGTATGGACTAACTATCAGCAGAACTAGCTTTCCATACTACCAGCGGCGTAACTTGAAGCTCCTGGGCCTAGTGCATAAAGTGAAACGGGCCCCCCAGCGACCATGTACCACTTAAAATGCTAGTGTATCCTTATGTGCCAGAAGGGCTTTGGGGCCCCCTCAGGCTGCAGGGCCCGGTGGCGACTGCTATCTCTGCAACCCCTGTAGCTATGCCCCTGCATACTACTTTTGATGACACCTAATTATAAGTATGTCCCCTTGAAAGTACCCTTGCACTACTTTAACACATTAATGATTGATTGCTGTCTCTAATATGTTCTTTCTCTTTCTAAAATGGAACCCTTTTGTGTTTCTACCATCTAACAACTTAAGCCGTGTTCACACGGCTTATTCCCGACGGATTTGTGCGCCGTATTGAGCGCACAAATCCGCCGTGAATAAGGGGCGGGACGAGGGCGGGGCCGGGTGCGGCGGGGGCGCCGCTCCCGGCCCCCAAAGACAATGCATTGTTTACGGCGCGTCCGCGCCGTAAATAATGTGCATGTCACTTCTCCCCCCCGCGGCGGATTTGCCGAGCGGGAGGAGCGACGGAATCCACTGTTCTCTATGAGAGCATTGGATTACCGTAATGACTTCCGACGGATTGGCGCCGTATTGAAGCGCAAATCCGGCGCGGAATACGGCGCCAATCCGTTGGCAAATAAGCCGTGTGAACGGGGCCTAACAGTAGCACACATTGAAATGGAGGTTTTATACCTTGCAGACAAGCACATCCATGTTTTTAGGGTTATGCTCAACTCAGATCTTTCATTCTCTCCTTATACTTAATCACTTCTATATTTATCTGTCCAGCTCGCCAAAGGAATCTCTAGAAGACGGCCTACGGAAAAAGCTGTAAAGCTTACTGTCTCTCTCAGTATTTTTATCTTCATTACTAATCATTCATTCCCTCTCCAATTCACCCTAAAAGCAGTAGTCAAACTCATTTTTCCTTTTAGCCCACTACACTGATGCCTCTACCCTGTCCATTCACTTTAGAATGCAACTAAAACTTATTTGCTCTCATTTACAAAGTTCTCCACAGAACATTACCACTCTATATCAACTCTTTTATCTGTGTCTACCAACCTACTCACACTATGCATTCCGCCAACCATCTAACACTAATTTCCTGCATAATCCAATTCGTATTCCATCTCTTACACTTCCATCTCTTACCATGGTGTACTAGTTCTCTGGAATGCTCTATATCAGACAATTAGATTAATTTCCAAAATCCACAGTTTTCTCTGTTTTCCTCTTTCTAGGCAAGCCTATCACATTCAGGAATCTTATTTCCATCCATCCCATTAAACATTATTCTTTACAACCTAATCATTTCATCCCAGCAGTATTCCCCATGTTTCTTGCACCCAAATCCACATCATAGCTTTTTGTTTTCTATCCTGTTTTTTTTTTTTTGTTTGTTTGTTTGTTTATTTGTTTTTTCATGAAAGAGGTCTGGATCATTGTATAAAACAAGCACTTTTATCTTTATCGCTATTTTCCCACTAACTGTAAGCACTTACTAGAATACTCTTGTTTGATCTGTTAATTATATAACTACAAGAAAGTCAAGATCAGAAATACAAGAGAAGCTGCATAAAAAAATTATAAATTTTATTAATTTGTGTACTAGTGAATTGGTATTGGTATTAAAAACATTCAAAATGACAAAAGAAAGGGGAGTGAAAAGGACCATAAAGTCAATAAAGCTGCAGGCTCCCAGTTTCCTGTTCAGCCTTTGGGTGGTTCTACAACAGTGATTGACATAACAGCTCTGCTAATTACTAACTATGCCTATTAGTGGGAAATTGAGGATGAAGGGGCATAAGGCTAGAGAGCTCTAAATGGTTAAAGATTGTCAGAAAGAAACAGAAATAAACTCTTCTGCTGTTGATAAAACATAAAAATGAATGACTGTCCCGGCCATCATTGCCACTGGGCAAGAGCAGACAAATGTGGTCAGTAACCTAGGGAAGCTTGAGCACACAAGCAGGAGATGAGAATTGCTCTAGTTTGGAAAGAAAACAAAATAAGAACAGCAATGTATTTAGTAATTAGCTTTTCCTACATCAATGTGGTGTGAAAACCCCTTTAATGAAGACCATCAATATGCAGGTCTTATGTCAAGCCCTGTTCACGACCAGGGTCGTATTAACACTTAAGTTGCCAAAGGTTTCATGATTGCCTCCTCCCCTCTCCTCTTCCCACCAAGAACATTGTCCATTACATCAACACAATAAATTAATAGTGTTGAGCGATTGCGTTGGCTATCGAGATCGAGCGATAGTCGATAGTCGGCCGCTATCGATAAGGTTTTTCGATAGTGAGCGTCGATTATGAGCGATTACCATTAAAGTCTATGGGAGAGCAACAACACCTTCATTATTACACCCAAACAAGGCTGGAGAAGCTGAAATTAACATCCACAACAGTCAAATGGATACGTGCTACATCTTAGGCAACACACTTAGGTTATAAAAGTCACAGAACCTTTCAATTCACCTGTGGTGACTATAGAATTGCTGTTTTAAGATTTACGTGGATGCTGCGTCAATGAACAAAGCTGGTGCGCAAAAGTAAAAAAAACGTATCTGTTATGTTTTCGTATAATACACGGTATTTTTTGCACCTTTCAATTCACCTGTGGTGACTATAGAATTGCTGTTTTAAGATTTACGTGGAAGCTGCGTCAATGAACAAAGCTGGGTGTGCAAAAGTCAAAAAACACGTAACTGTTATGTTTTGGTATAATAAACGGTATTTTTTGCACCTTTCAATTCACCTGTGGTGAATATAGAATTGCTGTTTTAAGATTTACGTGGATGCTGCGTCAATGAACAAACCTGGGTGTGCAAAAGTCAAAAAACACATAACTGTTATGTTTTGGTATAATAAACGGTATTTTTTGCACCTTTCAATTCACCTGTGGTGAATATAGAATTGCTGTTTTAAGATTTACGTGGATGCTGCTTCAATGAACAATGCTTGGTGCGCAAAAGTCAAAAAAACACGTAACTGTTATGTTTTCGTATGATACACGTTATTTTTGGCAACAAACAACCTGTGCTGACTTCAAGATTGCTGGATTGTAATTTAACTTCAAGGTGGATATATCAACAGTCACAGGTGTAATGGGTAAAATTAAAATGAACACCTATCTGAAATGTATACTGATAATAAAAGTGGAGTTTTGCACCTAACAAAGAGACCTGCAGTTACTAGAAATGATGTGTATCCAATATAAGTTCAGGCTGCCCAATATCCAGGAAATATTTCAATAGCAAACTGTTAATAATAAAGATATTCCACTACAATGTCTACACTAAGTCTTGGTGAACTTTATCCAGTGTTCTTTATAGATAGAGCTTGTCTGTGTTCGCCCGCGGGCCCCCCCCCCCGCGCCCACCGCCGTGAATTTACAGCGGTAGATGCTGCTTTAAAATTCTCTAGCTAACTACATAAAATCTTCAAATCGCTAATATAACTAAATTGGAAGGATCACAGCTAATAGTAGAGGTTTCTCTGTGCAGAAATAGACTAATTTCGCTGAGCTGTTTGGCCACAGGCAGAGCGCAGGTCCTATCCCTATGAGACGCTGAGAGACACTGAGGCTGAAACAGGAAACGCTGTTCTATGTAAATCGAGGTCATGTGATTTTTCCAGCCAATCGCAACCATACACATCCCAGTCATGACGTCGCACACACATCTCACCCTGCTCTATTCTGTAATCTGATTTGCTGGCCGCCAAAATTACAGGAAGCGCCGAAAAAGGCGCGATCTTAATAGATGATGCTCAGATTTTAACCTTAATTATCGCATGATCTGAAAATTTCGATCACCATAAAAACCTTGCCGATTTCAACTTTGTCGATAAAAATCGCTCAACTCTATAAATTAAGCTTAGTAAAATAAATTATATCTATTGAGGGACAATTGTTTTAGACATATTCATGGGAAATTGGTGACTCACAGGTGACATTTTTTTGACTTGAGATGTTAACCTTCTCTATTCTTCTCTATCCATTGCAGACAGCCATAACAACTTGTTTTCCAGCATCTGCCAACCAAGTAATTATCCACGGCAATGCACTGCATCTGGCACCCTTGTCAGTTACCTGCCTACCCCAAGAAATGGCTCTGATAACAGCCTGTATGGTTGACTAATGCTATGGCATGGCATCCACTTCTGGCATCAGTTTAACATCAATGTCCCTATATATAAATAAAATTAAAGGAGTTGTCACACTACAAGGATTGCTTTTTATATTAAAAATCTTGCAAAAACAAATCACTTTGCAATATATGTCTATTAACAGTATACTACCTATTCTGAGATATCCCCCTTGAATGGGCTGCATCAGCTCCTCTGGTCGCTATAGCTACAGACTTGTTTGATCTATCCTGATAGGCTGCTAGCACTGGTTGCTATAGCTACAGACCTGGCTTTTACTGCAGCCTAGTGGAAGCCAGTAAACACGCCCTTGAATTCAAAGTAAAACCAAGAAAACAGGACTGAGGTAAGATAAATCAATGAAGTGTTACAACCCCTTTAAGACCAGAAACACAATGTGAACAAGGTCTGACTTTGTATATGTACCCAATGAACTGTAAAATGCTTTTCATACGTTGCTGTGAAATAATAATTTAATATAAATATTATTATTTTGAAAATAACCTCTACAAGTCTTTGTAGCCATTTATCTTACCAAGTTAAGCCCATATTCCTGTTTTAATTACTGCATCATGTATCCATGATCTTATTTAACACAGGAAATTAAAGTGACATTGTGACTTTCTTTATTACTTATGTTATGTAGCTGATTTGCTAAGTAAAATGAATATTTGTTTACTGACCCAGATACTGTAAAACAAATCAGACATCTGGGAAAATGTGTGTTTAAGAACTATAGTTCTTATTATTTTATACCCTTAACACACTACAATAAAACATACGTCACTGTGCAAGGGTACTTGATTCAACGTCATAATAAACACTGTATATGGTGCAGCTGTCAGATGTTGACAAACCTTTGCCCTTATGGCAAATATAACAATTTCAGATCTCTTTCACTTAGCCCCTTAAATATTAAAGACGTGTCCGAAAATTGGTGGTGCCGCGGCAGTTTTTAGGTGCATTAAATCAGTGTAAAGTGCGGCAGAAAGTCTAATCCTCTCAAAAATCTGGCGTCAGGTAAACTTAATGCGCCTAAAGAGGTGTATTACGCCTAAAGAGGTGCATTGCAAAAATCGCGGCGCATAGTGTATCATTGGTAGTGTATGTAATGTGGTTCTCAAGGCGCATTGCTCAATGGAGGCGCATAACGTATCATTACTAGTATATGTAATGCGCCTCAATAGGTGCATTGCATTATGGAGGCGCACAGCGTATCAATTTTAGGCGCATTACAATGTGTCGTGACCGGTGTATAATGTGTTTTGGTATATTACAGTTCATTTACATTGAGAATATGGCATCAAAAGTGGTTTTGCCGCAAAATAGACCAAAAAACTGTCGTTGGCGTGTTGGGACACGTTGCCCTAAATCTTTGCCTGTGTTATAGGCAAATGACGGCGACCAGCTTTGCTTGTCAAAAGAAACTCTGATGATCAAATAGCACTCACCTCAGGTGATATGCTAGTGTGAAACCTTATTTTAGAATTTGCATCCCAAAATGATCGACACTGGTAAAACAGAGCAATGTGTATGTACTATGTAACAAGCAAGATTATAGGATGGACTTTCTTTAGGCTTTTTAATAATCTTTGGGTGGTAAAGTGTCTGATCATTTAGCATTTTACTAGTAGGTGTAGGCATTTATGTCGGTACAATGAGAGGACAATGAATAACACCTTAACTCAGTCCATTTATAGTTTTCCGTGTAGAGATGCAATACACAGATCTGCCAGTTCATGTTAAATGGAGAAAGCTGGATGAGAATCCTGGCTCTTGTAAAACTATGGTCATAACTAATTCTATGGTCATAACTCTACAAAATCCTGAACAAGATGAGATGTAGCTTTACCCCCTCTCCCTCCAGTATATAATTCTACTGTATACAGCACTTTCTGTAAAGTAAAAACAGAATGCACAGGTTATAAAGTGCACAACGTTCAATTCTCTGGTAGCCTAAAAAATGAAAGCTGACATGTTCGTCTGAGAAATGGCAGTTGAACTTTTGATGCTCAGTGGATGAAAGATTTTTTTTTCTTTGAAGCAGCTACATGCAACATCATAGTAAGGGGTTTGCTACTTAGTTGAATTATAGATATGTTATCTCTGCTCTGTTTCATTACTGTTTGTGTTTTTAAATATACACAAACACATACACACGTTAATAATATTTAAATATTTATTGGGCACCTAAGGGATTAAAAGGCCAGGTACAGTTAATATATTAAAATTATTAGCATAACTATGTATATTCATTATGTTGACCTATGTATCAACAAGGGCTGTATTTCGCAGTAAATTAGCAACATCAATTGCTAAGGTCCGGTCATGCACTGGAATATGGGTTTTCTAAACTGCAATCTGATGCTAACTACACTGATGGACGGAGTCTAAAAAATACCCGTACTCCTTCAAGGAAGTGAGGAGGATTTCCAGGCTGTGGTTCCCAGAACAATCATAGATGGTCATCAGTTGTTCAGATATAGCAATGGTATGGACAGGAAGAGAACCAAGGGTAATGACAATCAGAATGCAACAGATCAGTGGAAAAACCAAGAAAATAGTGAGGAGAGAGCTAAAAGTCAGAAACAACTCGAACGACAGCTATCATGATGACAAAGGACAAGACAGGAGTATGGTCAGGAACAAGGCCAAGGTTATGATCAAGGTCAAAACTTTGTAGTCAGTAATAATTAACATCAACAAAAGCCAGAGAAAGAATGAACTTTAATTTCCAGAAAAAGCAAGAAATGATTCCCCTTTGAATAGGCCACCAGGTCTGACTTTATATTTAGCTTTGTTTGCTCTGGCACCCTGCTTCCACCGTACAACAAGAAAACGGGGTGACTTGCCGTGACAGAATACATAACCAGCTCTGAGAGAGAAGATGTTTGCATTTGCCTAGCAATCTGATACAGTTGTCAAGAGCCACAAATGCATGTCAAGATGTGGTCCTAGATCCAGATGAGATAAGGTATAGGGGCCCTGCTCAAATAGATCTGTGAGGATTGAGAGTATTCCTGAAATAGAATCTCTTCATCAGTAGAGAACCATTTACAGCTCTTTTAGGAACTCGATTTTTCTCCTTTGGAACAATCAGAAGGAAAGAAAAAAAAATCCAAAGACCTTTCTGAAATTTAGCATTTGCTTAATTTAAGTCTTGAGCTTCATAGACAATTGGTGATACAGAAGAGATATATACAGTATAATCAAAGAGAAGGTGGTCACTTCAGATGTAACCAAGTAACCAGGTGGATCTGCTTCAAAATCAGGAACGGCCAAATAAAAAATTGAGCAAGCCTGTAAAATGGAATTCTTGAACATCAGAATATTCCTCCAGTAGTACACAAATATTCTCATATTAACCATTAGGCAAGACACCCATCTGTTTTGGGGTTCTTGCACAGAGCAGATTGGTTAGAGAGATGTCTTTTAAGGGTGTACTGTCTTTCATTAAAGACACCCTGTTGGGTGTCTCAAGCTTTTAGAGAAGACTCTAATGTAGCTAATATGAAAGCTCTATTACTTTGGGAGGAGAGCGTATTTGCATCCTTTTTCCCATAGAACATTATTTGAAAGTTTCCATTCACTAAATGGGTTGCTTGGAACATTACAACTCTGACATATATGTGCAACAAAAGGCTCTAGACACTGAGCAGAGTTAGTTTATAAATATTAGGGCTTTGTGCACAGACTTTCTCAAAGGACAGCTTTCCCAAGGACTCAAGGATCTGATTGTTGTGGACAAATTTTGCCAAAGGTAACAGTTTGAGTCAAATATCCTGTTAGGCATTCAAGTACAGAGATATTGGTCAAGAACCTAGCTGATCCACGCTATCTGACTATTAATCTATGGATGGTATTCCTAAGAAAAATCCAAATTACTCTTCAAGGCCATACAAAAAACCTGGAGAAAAACTGAATTCCTTAATCCAAAAAAAGATACCATAGATACAAAAGATCTCCTTGAAAAAGGTCTGGGCAGGCTGAGTGGCAGTGTGTAACCTAAGTAATAGCATGAATTCTTTTTTAGTGTTACACCATGTTTTGTTTTTAAAGGGGTTGTATCATTTCATTAAATGGTCTTCAGAATAAGGGGACAGTGAAAACAAGTAACTTTGCATTTGGATGCCATTTGCAGAGCGGTCTTGTTTTCACAGTGTCCCTTATCTTCGTTTTCTGTAAACACAGTTCCCCAGTGCTGGTCTGATTCCTCCTCCTTTCATGTCATTGGCTGACGGCTCTACTAATTTACATTCTGTTAGCCCCCCCATCACCCTACAGTTAAATACCACTGTAAACAGCGTAAAAATTATACAAATTATACAGTTTTTTATGTAAACCCACAAATTTCAGCAAAAAAGTAAATAATATACAATATTATATAAAATAATTATAAAAATTATAATTTCTGATACATGAAACAGCCACATCACTGGAAAAAAAATACATTTCTCCTCTGATTTTGCTTCCTTTTAGATCTAGAGGTGATCTAATCTCCTGCTTGTTTACATAAGTTTTCCTAGGTTACTGACCATCTCTCTCTGCTGTCATTGCTCCGGCTGCCCTTACCGACCATAGTGACATCCCTCCCTGTTGTTTGTTATCAGCAGCACAGGAGCTTGTTTATCTATGTTACTGACAAACTTAAACCATTTAGAGCTCTGTAGCATTCTGTCCTACTGTTTAAAACATTCCGTTAGCAATGTCTCTAACAGGCTCAGCTAGGAAAAGCCAATCTAAAATGCCTTTGTTGTAGAACCATGGACAGCCTAAACAGGAAGTGGGAGCCTGAAGCTTGCTGTGAAGAGCAGGCTCTGTGAAACAGCATGGCGAGAACACCTCTTAAAGGTCCTTTTAGGTCTGACCATTCAAGGCTTAATGCATACACTGAATGAAATAATATGCCTTAGAAGTGATATAATTTATATGTATGGGCAATAAAAAGAGATAACGATAATACAACTTACTCTTTCCAAAGACTTTACAAAGAACCAAGGGGCATTCTTTAAGTGTGGACATAAAGTGGTTTAGACATCAATATAAGAATTTTTTTTTTTACTTTTAGAGTAATCACATTATAAAATGCCCTACCCAAAAGGTAGTAGTTGCAGCTATTACGTCAGATTTTAAATAAAGACCATACACTTATCTAATAATATATGGCACTGAAGATCATAAGTAAGTTTTTGCATTCAGTTTTCTGCTGTGTTCTGCTGCATCCACACAGCATGGGACAAAAACTGTCCGAAAGTCGACCAGTTTTTGTCTGATGCACAACCGCGGGTTTTTTCACCGTTTCGTGAAAAACCACAATTGGTTCTCATTTTTATGCTGTTGGCCAATACAATTGATGCTATGGAAAACCGATGGCAAAATGCAAAACATGTTCCTAAATACGCCAGCACCAGAAAATGTTTGGAAAAAAAAATGACCCGTGTAGACTACAGATTTTTCTCTTAAAGTCTATGGGCTGGCTGAACGATCAGATAGTCAGCGGTTTTAGAATCCTAAAACTGCCGAAAATGCAAAAGTTTTTGTATGCTATCTAGACATAGCCTAAGAAGGCTCTGGGTTCTAAAGCTATTTAACAGTAAGTTGTAGCTTCAGGATAACTCTAGGGTTAGTGCCAGGGATAGAGTAGGGTCAGAGGGAGACTGGTTTCAGGGTCAAATGTCAGAGAATGGTTTAGGGGAAGATTCAAGGACAGTTAGCTCTTAGGGTTGGTTTAGGGGAATATTCAGGAACAGTTAGCTCTTGGGGTCAGTTATCATTAATTATGTCATGTGTCTGAATTGAACTCACTTGTGTTATTGCCATCAACTGTGTTCTTGCTATCATCTGCTTTGCTGTCCATTCACTTAACCACATAACAGTGAGTCAATCTATTTTTTCAGTTGACATTTAAAACTAATACCTATATATACTTTAAAAAAAAGATAAGTTGGACCCCACCACCTGTTTACAGTAAGTTAAAGTAATACACCAGTTCTTTTTTTCCTTACTTTATTATAAATTGATTTCAGGTACACTGTAGTGACAGTAATTTTGCTTAGCCTGCTGCTCAATAGAGGATTGATGCAACAGTGTCTGTTAGGTCATATGATCTCACTCGAGCTGAAAAATGATGTGCTTTTAATGCTGACAGGAAGTCTGTCTCTCTGCGCATTCCCATGAGACTGACTTTGAACCTCCCGTAGAAAATCATAGAGAGATTCACTTCAAGGTCACATAACTATACAGTGTGTTTCAGTTACTCTGCATGCAGGTCACTTGACCCAGTGGCAGCAATGAGAAATCCTGTATTCAGCTGCAAGTTTGCACAATTACTGTCACTACTGTGTACCTAGAAGCAATTTATAATGAACTTAAAGGAAAAAACTCCAGAGTGGTCTTGTAAAACAGCAGTTATTAAGGTATGGATAACATGCTGTATGTTAGACAACCCACAGAGTAGTATTTCATAATAATAAAAAAAACTACCAACTTGTTACTCCCTTCAAAAAGGTGTGACATCTTTGCACCTGATTTGGACCCCTAAATTTAGGGGATTCATTTAAATTGGGATTTAAACAGTCCTCCTTATTATGATGCTCACATTTTGACACTATGAGACCAAGACAACACAATTGATCAACACTACCTAGTCATTGCAAGGCTTCAAGAAGGATGCGCTCAAACGGAAGTGGCCACTGAGCTTAGAGTGTCACAGAGAGTCATCTGCAGGTTGCAACAGAAATACAGAGAGACTGGACGAGTCACAGAAAGGCAAAGAAGTGGACTTCCTTTGGCTACATCACACACTGATGACTGCTTCATTATAAACATTGCCACACAACTCCAGGCATGGTTAAATAAGGTGAAAGGCAACCAAGTGTGATGTCAGACCATTTACATTTAAAACTTTTGCTTACTTTGATAATTAAACTGCTTCATACTTCACATATTTAGCTCTATCAACAGTTATTAAGGGTCACAACAACTAACAGAATCACTTTAAAGGGGTTGTCTCATCATGCTATTTCACAGAACCACAGGCAGCTCCAAACTCACACTTCATGTTTAGGCTGTGAGTGGTTCAATAGCAGTGATTAGCATATCAGCTCTGCTATTACTAGCTATTCCTGTTACAGTGACATGACTGCAGGATGTTTATAATCTATAGTGCACAAAACTACAGGGCTCTAAAAGGTTAATGCTTGTCATTAACTTAAATAAACAATCTTCCATGGTAGAGATAGGACTCAGTAGGGAGTGACTGACCATGGTGGACAGTGCTGCTTGGAGCAATCAGATAAGAGAAAGATCAGGAAGAAGTGATTGGTGAACAGAAACTTGTGTATACTAGCAGTAGATAAAATCTCCTTTATCTCCTGAACAAAGCAAAATAAAAAAAAAAAAAGGGTATTTGGAAATTTGGCCTTCATTTACATTTCTCTACTTTTTTTTTAAAAGCTAGTATTTTGATAAAAACCCCCCCTTTTCAAAGGGGGGTTTTTGTCCCCATTTCAAAGATTAGCTTTCAACTTGAAAAAATCCCAAACAGTTTTGAGAACAGACGTGTTATCTCTAAAAAAACAAAAAAACCTTTTACTTGCATTTGAGCTCTAAACTCTTTGCTCTACATTTTAACATCTCCTGCTCTCCTTATTATAAAATTTTTGAAATTTATTGGTTTTCCAAGCTGTATGAAAATTTCCCCAAATATAAACCAAACAGCCTGCCCGGGAAGAGACAGGTTTTTAACCCTAAACCCTGCCTGTGGAAAAAGGTGAAAAAAATTTTTGGGGGGGTGAGACCCCCCTTTAAATTCTCTTTTTTTGGGGAAAACCCAGAAATTCCCCTTCCCAAATTGTATTTTTTTTTTGCTAGCTTGTAAAGTATTTGTTCTTTGACAAAATTTTTTCCATTTTTTCTGTTTTTTTTTTAAATTTTTGTTTTGTTTGGTTTGGGCCTTTCCCAAAAAATGGGGGTGGGAAAAAAATTTAATGTAGATGCTACCCTTTAATGTTCCATTTCTAAGTAAAAAACTACTAAACTAGTTTTTTCTTTCCTACTTTAAAAAATTTGTGTTTGAGGGGGTTTAAGACCACTTTATAAAAAATTACGGGTTCCCAATACAATCCAATCCAGAAAATTTGGCAACATTTGCATGGGGGGCCCCCAGCCCGGGGAAAAACCCTTTAAATTTTTTGGAACAAATTTTGGATTTACTGGTATTTTTTTGAGGGGCATTAACCTTTTAAAAAGTGATTTTTTGGGTTTTGAGATTTTTTGATAAAAAAATTTTTAAAAATTTGGGGAAAAATGAAAATTTATGGGTGAAGAAAAGGCAAAAAAAAAATCCCTTCAAAACCTTTGAAACAGGGAAAAATTTAAATTTTTTGGAATACCCTCTTTTTGGGAAAAACCAAAACCCCTTTTTATCTATTTTTTTCGGGAAAAAAAATGTCTTTTACTCAGGCCCCCCTTTCGGGGGGTACGGGGGTATCCCTTTATGGGGCCCGGGAAATTTGGGGCCCCCGGGCCTTAAACCCACCCCCCCTTATTTCCATAGATTAGAGCCGGCGCACCCCCGAGCGCCCGGCCCCTTCTAACAAGGGCCCGGGTTGGGGGGCGGGGGACCCGGCAAGGGGAGGGGGGAGGGCCCCGGGAGGGGGGGCCGCTCCCAGGGCCCGCTCCCCCCCCCCTACGGCACCTTCTTCAGCAAATATACTCCCGGGCCCGGGTGGGGGGGGAAAGGGGGGTGGTTTGGGAGGGGGACGGGGGGCCCCCCCGCCCCCCCGGCACAGCTGCGGCCTACAAAAGGCGTCTTCTTTTACGGGGGGCCTGCTTGGGGTTTTGACCGGGTTGGGGCCCCCCGGACCCGGGGCCCCCCCTTTTCCTCTGTGGGCGGGATCGGAAAAAATTTGATTCCGTGGGGGCCCCCCCTTTCTCGGGGGGCGGACCCCTCCCCCCAAATTTCAAATTTTTTCCGCATCCCCCGCTGTGCACACTACAAAAGGGGGCGGGGCGGAAGAGACGGGAGGGGGGACCCGGCCCCGGGCCCTACAGGTTTTAAAAAGTGAAAGCAAAAAAAGAAGGGTAAGTAAAAGATTTCTGAAAGCGTACTGTGTCGGGAAGGCCGGGACCAACCCCCATATTGGGGGGGGGGGGGCCCCCCCCCCCCCCTTCGCCCCACAGGGGGCCCCCCTTTCCAAACCCTGCCCTTTCTCCCCCCCCCCCCACCCCGGGGGCCCCTTGCTTTTTGTGGGGGGGCCCTCAAAACCCCCCCCCACCCGAGCCCCCAATTTGTGGGGGGGGGGGGGCCCTCCCCCCCCCCCCCCCCCCACCCCTGGGCCGCATTTGTGGGGGGGGGGGCCCCTCAAACCCCCCCGGGCCGCATTTTTTGGGGGGGGGGCCCTCTAGCCCCCCCCCCCCCCCCGGGGCCGCATTTGTGGGGGGGGCCCACTACCCCCCACCCCTGGGCCGCATTTGGGGTTTGGGGGGCCCCCTTTTACCCCCCCCCCCTCCCCCTTGGGGGGGTTTTTGTGGGGGGGGGCCCTCTACCCCCCCCTCCCCCCGGGCCCGCATTTTGGGGGGGGGCCCCCTCTTTCCTACCCCCCTGAAGCCCCCCAAAGGCCCGGGGGAGGGGGGGGGGGCCCCTCTGAAGCCCCCCCCGGCCCGGGGGAAAGGGGGGGTGGGCACCCTTGAAAGCCCCCACGGCCCGGGGGAGGGGGGGGGAAAACCCTCTGAAGCCCCCACCGGCCCCGGGGGGGGGGGGGGGGAAAACCCTCTGAACCCCCCCAAAAACCCGGCCCCGGGGGAGGAGGGGGGGGCAACCCTCTAAAAGGTCCCCACAGGGCCCCTGGGGGGAGGGGGGGGGGGGGGCACCCCCCTCAATTTCCCCCCCGGGGCCGGGGGAGGAGGGGGCACCCTCTAAAGTCCCCCACACGGCCCGGGGGGGGGGGAGGGGGCCCCCCTCCAAGTCCCCAAAAGGCCGGGGGGAAGGAGGGGGCACCCTCTAAACCCCCCACACACATGTCACTCAGCTGTGTTTTAAGGGCCCCCTCCCCCTCTCCTCCCCCCGGGGCCGGGTGGGGGAGTAAGAGAGGGCCCCCCCTTCCTCCCCCCTGGCCGGTGAGTAAGAGAGGGCCCCCTTTTTCCCTCCTCCCCCCTGGCCCTGTAAAGAAAGAGGGGCCCCCCCTTTCCTCTGGGGGTCCTTTTCTAAACTCACACCCCAGGGCCCTGGGGGGGCCTTCACAAAACGCATGACCCACCAAAAAACTATGGTCCCCCCAGCTTTTGGGAAAAAACTACAACTCCCCAACCCATCCCACTGTTGATTTAAAAATTCATGATGGGATTTGGGTAGTACCCCCAAAACACTGGAAAAGCCGAAGTTTGAACTGAAAGAATAAAAAGAAAAAAAATGAAAAAAGGTGTAAAACAAAAAAAAAAAAAGTATTAGGGGAATTTTTCACAGGGCGTCTTGCCTCCGAATAAAAAACCCCGGTTTTTTTCTGATGGGGGGTCTCTGGGTCCATCAGAACGGCCCCAGAACTTTTTTAAACAATTGGGCAGTGAGATTATCACTGGGGAAAGGGACAGAAAACGCAGGGGGCAAACAGGGAAGATCGCCCTGCGTTTCTGATTCCCCGCCTGTCCCCATGAAAATTTTTTGTTTCCATCTGAAAGATGGAGCTGCGGGCGGGGAGCAGACACGCACGGAGATCTTCATGTAAACGCCCTGGTGTCTGTCATTGCCCCCCAGTGTTTAATCTCACTGCAAATTGTTAGATCCGTTCGGGGCCCAATTCGGGTCCGCCCAAAAAATTAAAAAATATTAAGAAAAGGGATGTTCTTACAAAAGGCAAGACCCCATGTGAACATCCCCTTTAAAAAGTTGATATCACCCCCTTTCACCTTTTTACAAAAAAAAGAAAAATTTTTAAAACCCTTTCCCCAAATATTTGGTTTTGCCCCGTCAAAAAAGTCCAATCTATTAAAAATTTTAACATCTTTTTATCCCATAGTAGGCTATTTCCCCCCAATGCATATGTTAACAATCGTATCTTGGAGTTTTTTTTTTTTTAAAAAGCGCGAAAAGCATTTTTTCATCCCCCCCCCCAAATAGACAACAAATAAGAAAGAGGTTGTTTTTCTTTTAAAAAGCTGTCTTTCGGGTCGGGGGTTTTATACAACATTTTGTATTATACGCCGGCGTTTTTATTATTTTTGGGCCGTCTTCCCGTACAATTATATGGGTGACAGCAAAAAACGAGAAGCTTTTTTTTGTACAATGGGGGGCAAATTACCGCAGCCGTGCATCGGAAAAAAAAAACCCCATTTTTGGTCCTTTTTTTGCCCGGATCCCGGGTGGAGACAAAACCCAAAACACTGAAAAGTAAGTAAAAAAAAAATTTAAAATACCAAAATTGCAGTTTTTTTGGTTTTTTTCCATCCTCTTGGCTTGTTCACAGGGGCTTTTTTTTGGGAAATGATTGGAGCTTTTTACGGGCGCCCGTATTTGGCTGCAGTACGGCGGGAAACCACCCCCAGTCATTACGGTAACCCACATTTTCTCACAGAGAACTATGGTTTGGGTCCCTCTCCCCACTCTGGGAACCCGTTGAGGGGGGGGGAAAGTACAACACTTTTTTTTAAGGTGTGTACGCGCTGTAATAATAAAATTGTCAAATGGGGCCGGGGGAAGCTCCCAGGGCTGCCGGCGAAATTTTTTGGGGTAAAAAATCCGCCCCCGCAATTAGTCGGCAATAACCCGAAATGAAAAATTACCAAAGAAGGGCCCCCCGTTCACACGGTTTTATTCGGGGAACTAATTTTCCACCCCTTTATTGCGCGCCGTATGGGGCCTGAAATACGGGGCCTTTTCCAGGGTTTAAATTTAGGGAAAATTTTGGCACCCGTTTTGCACCCGAAATGCCTGGATACGGCGGAACCCTTTCCCAGAAACTATGGTAATCCACATTTCCCTCAAGAAAAACTATGGATTCTGTCTCTTTTTTCCCCCCTTTTTTTAGTGCTAGATGTCAAAATGTATTCTCCAGTGACAGTATTTCCCTTGTAAAAGAAGTGCATGTCACTTTTTACAGCAAATACACGGGGGGGAAAAGGGGAAAGGGAAATAAAAGGGGCCATTGCTATTTGTCAACACGGGCCCCATTTTGGCGCACCCAGGTATGGGGCCACAATATGCCTTTAAAAACTCAGCTTTAAATCGGGAAAAATTCTGAATCCACGGTTTTGGGACTTTTCCTTTTGTGGATAAAAATTTGCCGCATTGGGGGGAAAATCTTAGCAAAACTTGTCAGTTTTTTGACAAAATTTCTGCTGTTTTTTTTTTAATGTGTGTTTTCTGTTCATTTTTTTTCTTAAAGGGTAAAAGGGGAAAAGGGAAGATTAATCCTTTGGACCCCAATTTTCGGTGTCGGGAGGAGCAGTGGGTGTGGCTCTTTTTCGGTCCCATAAGCACTCGGAGTTTTATCCCCCCCTGCAGAAAGGAAAAAAGACTGCAAAAGGTGAGATTAAATTTGAAGGATTGCAAATAAAAGGATTTTATGATTTTTAAAAGGGGAATCTGTTGCCTTTTTTTTTTTACTTATTAAATAAGACCTTGATCCTTATTTTTTTCTTTTTAGCCGTTATTATTTTCTAAAAGTAGTTTTCTCAATTCATTTCCGTCTGTATTTTTTGGGTGGGGGGGGGCCCTTTTTTCCCTGACTGCTTTTAACAGCATTTAGAGAGATCCCTTTACAGCAGTACAGGGATATAGGCCCTTGTGAACAAGAGCAGCCCTTTTTTGACTTCTATGGGAGAGTTTTTCTGGGCTTCTCTGTTCCCGGGGAAGACATCATTTGTTAGGGGGGGGGAGCTTGACATTTTCTATTTTTTAACTGGTGGATCCGTGTTACTTTAAAACATTAAAGACATCTTTCGAAAAAACCCTGCTGTAATGATCATAAACGGGCCCTCCCCTCAAAATCTTCCTTACAGAACGGGAAAGGGTTAAGGATAGTATTAAGCCTAGTGGAAAAAAGGAAAAAAATTTCCCCCGGGGGGTTTAAGAATTAAAACATATTGAAATTTGATATGGAAAAATTTTAAAAAAAAATTTTAAAAAGTGTTTAACATTTAAAATTTTCAGTTATTAATGAAATCTTGACATCATTTTTTATGGCAAAATTCACTTTAAAAAAGCCCCCCGAACCCCAGCCTACGGTTTAATGTGCCATCTTTTCCCGGGGCAAAAAAGGTGAAATCTAAGTTATCTTGACTTGTAAACTTGTTAATAATTTTTTTACTTTTTAATAGATTTTTAAAATTTTTGGTTTTTTGCACGGACCCTTTTCTTTTTTTGCCTGTTTAAATTATGCTTAAAGGGGTTTTCTCACTAAATTGATTTTCCCCAGTCCTGTTTTCCTTTGGGTTTTATTTTTTAAAAAAGGGGTGTTTAAATGGCTTTTACTGGCTGAGTTGAAGGGCCCGGTCTTAGCTTTTGGGGACTTGAGGAGCGATGCAGCCCCCACAAGTGGGGTTTTCTAGGGGAAAAGGTAGGACCCTGTAATGAACATATATTGCAAAGGGGACTTTTTTTTTTGGGAAGTTTTTTAATATAAAAAGCGAGCCCGCAATTTCCCTTTTAGTGAGCAACCACTTTAATCTTTATTTTTTTTGTGTTGCTATGGGTTTAACCACTTTTGACTGGGCCTTTTTCCCCCCTTTCGAGCAGGCAAAGCAAGGTTTTTCCCCTCTGTTGTTAATTTTTTTTTGGGGGGTTTTTTTCCCCCCCTTAAAAGGGGGGAGTTTTAAAGTGATTTTTTTTTTTTCTGTTTTTCCCTTTTCACGAAAAAAATTTTTTCCCGTTCCCCTTTAAAAAAAGTCTGAGCGTTTTCTCGTAATTTAACTGAAATTTTTGCCCAAGTCTGGGGAGTTGGGGTTGGGGGCACGTAATTGTAAAAAAAATTTAAAAATTTTGGGAAATTAAAATTAAAAAACTTGCCAAGATAATAGTGGGATTTTTTTTTTTCCATATTGGGGGTTTTGTAAATTTGGGAAAAGGGGTTTGGTTTTTGGGCCAATACTAATTTTATTTGCCCCTTTTCTGGTTTTAAAAAAAAAAAAAAAAAAATTGGGTTTTATTTAAACCAAATTTTTTTTTTCTATAAAGGGGGGGGGGGCAAAAGTAAAAGTATTACTAACCAAAAAGTCTGGTGAAAAAAAAATATCATCATAAAAATTGGGTTCAAAAGCAAGGAGAAAAGAGACGTGGGGGGACATGAAGAAAAGTAAAGAGTAAGGAAAAAAAAACTGCATTATTTAAAAAATCCAGAAAGTAGCAAAAAGGGGATGCTGAGCGCCCCCTTCAACCAAACCAGGCAGCTGCAAACCCCAGCCAATTTTTTTGGGGGGAAAAGAAAAAAAAACCTTTTTTTTAGCAAGGTTTCCCGAAAAAGCTGCTTTATACTTTACTAAAAGCATTCCCCTTAGACCCCCACCCTAATGGAGGAAAAAGAGAAGATGGAAAAAAGAGAAATTGTTCCCCGTTTTAGATTTTTTGGGTTCCCAACATCGAGAAAGGGTTTCCCTCCTTTTTAACCTATTGGGTGTTTTTGGGAAATACAAGTGAAGAAGCGTCTTGTAGTTTTGCCAGTGGTACAAGCACGGAAAATTTCCCCCAAAAGTCCCGCAGCCTTCCAGGGCCCCTTTTCAAGGGGAAAAATTTATTGGGAGACCCAGCACTATGGCCCCGTGTCATCAAAGGAAAAAAGAAAGGGGGAAAAAAATTTTCCTTTCTGGACTTCTAGCGAACAAACTTAAAAAAAGATGGCACAAACTTTCCCTTAAAAAAAGTCGACACCCGTTCTTTCAGTGATTTCCCCCTGTTTGCAAAAAAAAAACAAAAGGACGTGAGAAGTCTTTTGGGTTGGGCTAAGGTGGAGCCCAAGTTTAAAAAGGTTAAAAGATTGTGTAAATTTCATGCATTTTTTTAACCCACCCCTTTAATAAAACAGGAAGCAAACCCCTGTCGGAAAGAAAGGGGTTTTTATCCGTCAAAGCAAAAAATGGCTTCCCCCTGTTTCATGAAGTTTCCCCGGAAAAATGAACAAACCCAACCAGGGGAAAAACTACTGGGGGTTGGGGAACCCTCCAAAAGTCCTTAGGTTCCTTGGGGGTTTATTATAAATGAAAAAAGTTTGGCAAAAAGGGAAATGGATTAAATTTTTGGCCCTTCTGCAAAGACTTTTGGGTTACCCTGTTTTTTGGGTTCACCCCAACATGGCATTTTAGGGGGAGTTCACGAGAATTGGAGTATCCCATAAGGTAACTATTTTTGGGGGGAAACCTTAAAAAACTTTCCCGATATGGGCGCGTTCTTCAAGACCAAACTAGAAAAAGGGCAAGGCTAGGGCAAAAAAAGGGAAGAAGACCTTTCCCGGGCCCACTATCTTTTTGGGGGAACAAAAGAAATTAAAATTTAAAATTTGGGGGAAAGCATGTCTTTGGTTTCCATAAATTTAGAAAGGGGAAAAAGGGTATTTATTTTTTTCTGTACTTTTTGAGCTTTCCCCAGATGTTTCACACACAGAACAAAATTTTTTTTATTTTAAGGTATGTTTTTACAGAGAAACCCCCCCAAAAAAAGTTGGCAAATTCAGGAAAGATTCTTGGAAATTTTTTTATTTTTACCAGAAGACTGGCGAAAAAAAAGCAGAAAAGATTTTTCAAGATTAAAGGGTCATGGGTTGACCTGAAAGATGCAGAGGGCCCAAAGGGTATGACAAAAGGCGCAAAAAATGTCTGCAAGGGTAAAAGGTGGGAAGGCCAGAATTCAGGAGAGAAAATCCAACTGCAATATTTTGCCCAAAGTCGGCCCCCCTTTTTTAAACCTTGTGGGTGGGGACAGCTGTGCAACTGCCCCGAAATGAAGACATTTTTTTGGAAGTGTAAAAAAAGGCCCATTCGTTCGTTTTTGCGCAGCCCCGAAAAATGGAACCCCCTTTGCTTGAAAAAAAGTTGGAAGATCGCTGCATGGTTCCCAAGTGGCACCCGGTTTGGGGTTCAAGAATTGAGGCGTACGTCAGTTCAGAGAAACTCCAAGCATTCTAAAAACTTGGAAAAAATTTTTTGCTTCTAAAAAGCTTTAAAGTGATGCCCCCTAGATGCCCAAAGGGCTCCCAGAATATTTCTCATCGTTTCGGGCAGTTGTTTTGCAGCATTTGGGGGAAAGTGCTGACCAGTTTGAGCAGAAAATAAAATTTTTACAATCAAGGTCTGTTTCCATGGAAAATTTTGGGGTGCCAACATTAAAGCCTCTCTGAAGAAATGGAAAACCTTTCGGGAAAAGGGGGCCCCGCTATACTCTTGAGGCTAATCGGTAGGGATTTCATGGAGATACCGAAGGAATTGCTAAAAATTCAACAGTTTCGCCAAAAAAGTCAAGACCAGTGAAGCTTTTGGATCCCGAAATCATTTTTTTAAAACTAAAAGTTTTTCGGGGCAATGGGTCCCAAAAATTTCGATCTTCAAACAGCGTTTTAAATCTAGGGAAAAAGTCTGAAATTGTTTTCAAACCCAAACTTTAAACTGAGAACCATGATTTAAGAAGACTGGCGAACCACTGAAGAATTGGTCCTTTGGGCCCACCCCCAAAATTTAAAATTTTATTTTTTTCTCTGTTTTTTGAAGGGAAACTACGCAACGTGTTTGAACTACAAATTTCGGGGAAAATTTTGGGCCACTACAGCTTCTAAACTCCCTCTTTTGAAAATTTGGGGTTTTCCCGGGTATTTGGAGAGGTATGTTTTTGCACAAAAAAATTTTTTTCCCCCCTCCCCCCCTTTCTGTAGCCAAAAAAAGAAAGGGCTTTAGCAAAATCTCATGATCCAAAAACTTTTCCCGCCCTTCTTCAATGAGTGAAAAAAGTTAAATAGCCAAACGATTTTTCTTATTGAGCTGGCTTGCCAAAAACTCGTTATTTAAAAACCTAATTAAAGACTTTGCCCAAAACGAAAAGGGAAGAAGGATTTAATGCTCCACAAATGTGAATTTATTTTGATTTAATCCCAAATTTTTTCAGCAAAAAAATAAATAAATAGGTAAAATCTGTTTGGGAAGGTCCCCACTGTGCAATAACACTTTTGTCCTCCCATTGCTGCATGTGTTTTTGGCATCCCGGGTGATGGTTTAGTTTTTAAAAAAACCCTTTAAGCAATTTTTTATTGTTTTTTTCATGTTTGTTGATGTTGTAACTTTTAGCAATTTATTACTTTTTTTTTATACCTGTTTGTAAAAAGTTTGTTTTTTTTATATGTTAAAATTTTTTAATTTGCACTTTTTATTCACAGTAGTAAATTGGGATTAAAGTTAAAAGGGTTTATTTAACATATTTGGCCTAAAAAATTTAACTAAATGACTCTTGTTTAAAAAAATTTTTTTAAAAAAATAACAAAATTTTTGTTTCCAATAAAAGGGAAAAAAAAAACAACATAGTTAAGGAATTGTAGAAAAAACAAGGTTAGAAAAAAAAAGCTAATAGCAAAAATTAAAAATTTTTTAAAAGGGAAAAAATTATCTCATTTAGCCCAATTAGAAAAAGTACCCATTACAAGTTAGGGTTTCCCAAAAGAGTAAGAAAACAAAAGAAAAAGAACAAAAGGCTGCTTTTACAGCCCCAGCCTCCCCCAAAACTCTTATTGGGGTCCCCGGGTAGTCTACAAGTGACTTCATATTCCAAACATTTTTGCAATTTCTGCAGAATCATTACGTTCGTGGTCCTGGTTTTTCATGTAAGGGTTTTAGGATATAAGGGGGAGTTAAATTTGATACAAAGGGCAGGGAGCTTTTGTAAATTTGTCTTTCCCGGTTTCCTTTTTGGGGGGTCGCAGTAGTAAAAAGCAGAAACAAAAAACAGCTATTGGGGGGGGTTACACTTTGCCTTTGACAGTTTTTTTTTTTTTTTTTAATCTTTGGGAAAACCTCTTTTGCACAAACCTTGAGAAGTAATTTAGGTTTTAGTATACTAAATTTCCTTTAATTTATGGTTTTGTAGCAAACTGGGCCCTTTTTTAAATTTGCTAAAAAAATAAAATGTTTAGAAAAATTAAGTAGAGTTTGGGGCCCCGGCCCAAAAAAAATCTACCTTGGCGTGGTGGCAGGCTTCAAATCTTTTTTGGGCCCAAAAAAATTAAAATTTTCCAAACTAGGAAATACTGTAAGGAGTGAAAATTTGGGGGGCTTCAGCAGTGAATTTGGGGGGAGCCTGGGAGGGGCGTGTTTGGGGCGGGGGCCCGGGAAGGGGGTGTTTGGGGGGGGGACATGGGAAAAGGGGGCCCCGGCACTTTGGCTTTTATGGGGCCCCAAAAATTCCCATTGGCACCCTTTCTAAAACTGTGTCAACTGTGAATAGAAAATGGTGTTTCATACCCACAGGGTTTTAAAATTTATGTCATTTTTTTGTTACACAAGACTGCAGGGATGCAATTTATTTCATGTTTTAAATTTTCAAAGGGAATTTTATTAATGTTAAATTGGTTTTTTCACTAAAAAAAATTTATCCCCCTTTCCCCCAGGGGGAACCCCAAGACTTATCCCCCTAGTTATTTTTGGGGAAAACTCAAAATTTTACCCCCAGAATCAAATTTATTGGTTTTTCCCTTTCCTACTTTTAAAAGAACAGAACCACTGCTAGTAATGCTTATTTAAAACAGTCAGCAGAAAAACAAGATTCACTTGTTCAATACCATTAGTTCAGCAAGAAATGTTCTCAGTAAGCACCTTAAAGGTGTTTTAGGTAACATCATGAATATTCTTACAGATCAAATATTACAGTTATCAATGAGAAAATGTGATACCACCCACTACTTCCTTCCTATTGAGTGTCTTTATTGTTCTTACTCATTCTTGTAGCATTTGCCCTTCATATACAAAGCCAACATGTTCTAAAGAAAAATGTGAAGGGGCCCGGGTCTATGTTTTTTTCCCAAAAAATTTATTTAAAACGTTTATGTACATATAAAGAAAATGGCTATAACCATGCAGGATAATAAATGTCCATTAGTTTACAGGTAGTAAGAAGTTGTTACATTGTGTCTTAATTGGGAGTTTTTAGCTACAGGTGAATTTGCCCCATATGACGACTGAAATGGGGCTCTTGTTTTAGCAGTTTCACTTCCATTTTCATACACTGGAAATATGGCTATTCTGTGAGAAATAAGACAATGGTAAAGTGAACTGTGTAAGAATCACCTCTTCTTATCATTAGTGTTGAACGAACAATTCGAGAAAAGTTCATGATTTTTTAGAACTCAAGCCTAACCGAATATTATACTGTTTGTTCCAGTACATTTTCGAGTTCAACATTGCATTCGACACGCTATTTTAATAGTTTTCATGTCCAAAAATCAGCATCACCGCGGCAGTTTTAAGGCATATTAAATCAGTGTACAATGCGCCTCCAAGTACAGTCGTGCTACTATCATACTTGAAAAAACTTTGAGCTTCTCGGTTCACATAATTTGATCAAAAGATGTTTAAGCTGCCCACGACTTTCAACGTGATCTCAAATAGGGCAGTCCTACACTATTCTTTTACCTCTCAATAGAGCCTCCAGGCCTCTCACTGGGTCAACTGACCTCCTTTATCCAGAGAGAAAAAAATAAATAAAAAAAACCCAACCTGCCAGCTGCACTTCTTATGACAGCTTGTAAGAGTGGGCAGGTGCAGAAAATCAAAATGGAGGGACGCTTTCCTCCCCATATAGGTTAAAATCAATATACACCAAATATAACGTATGGTTCTGCACAAAAAACACTTCTGAAAAAACGTATTAGAACCTGGGTGCCACTGGCAGGGCTGCGGCAACACATATATATATATATATATATATATATATATATACATGTACACACGCACACCACTGCCAGTGGCACACTACTGCAAAAAGGGCAATACATTACGTGGAAATCCCTAAAGAAGCATTTATGCTACTATCATACTTGAAAAACCTTTGAGATTCTCGGTTCACATAATTTGATCAAAAGATATTTAAGCTGCCCACGACTTTCAACATGATCTCAAATAGGGCAGTCCTACACTATTCTTTTACCTCTCAATAGAGCCTACAGGCCTCTCACTGGGTCTACTGACCTCCTTTATCCAGAGAGAAAAAAATAAATAAAAAAACCCAACCTGCAAGCTGCACCTCTTATGACAGCTTGTAAGAGTGGGCAGGTGCAGAAAATCAAAATGGAGGGACCCTTTCCTCCCCATATAGGTTAGAATCAATATACACCAAATATAACGTATGGTTCTGCACAAAAAACACTTCTGAAAAAACGCATGCGAACCTGGGTGCCACTGGCATGGCTGCGGCACACATATATATATATATATATATATATATATATATATATATATATATATATATATATATATATATATATATATATTTATATATATACATGTACACACGCACACCACTGCCAGCGGCACACTACTGCAAAAAGAGCAATACATTACGTGGAATTCCCTAAAGAAGCATTTATGCTACTATCATACTTGAAAAAACCTTTGAGATTCTCGGTTCACATAATTTGATCAAAAGATGTTTAAGCTCCCCACGACTTTCAACGTATTAAAATGGGGGCAGTTTTAATATTTTTTTTACCTCTCAATAGACCCTACGGGGGCCCTCTCACTGGGTCAATGACCCCTTTTCAGAGAGAAAAAAAATACATAAAAAAAAACCCAACCTGCAAGCTGCCCTTTTATGACAGTTGTAAGAGGGGGGCAGGTGCGAAAATCAAAATGGGGGGACTTTTCCCTTCCCTATAGGTTAAGTTGTTACATTGTGTCTTAATTGGGAGTTTTTAGCTACAGGTGAATTTGCCCCATATGACGACCTATTGCGGCGCATTGCACAACGGAGCCGCATAACATATCATTACTAGTTTATGTAATGCCCCCTAAATTTGGTGCTTTGTGTTTGGGGGGTTTCACGTGTATTATTTTGGGAATTAAAATGTGTCGTGCCCGGCGTATAATGCACCGTTTTGGGGGTTTTATGTTATGGATCGTAATTACAGTTTTTCCTTTTAGGTATAAAAATGAACAAAACATTTCCCCCTTTGACTTTAATGGGGTTTTGATTTTAAATTTTGACCGAACCGAATTCTCAAAGTTCGGGGTTCAACTCGAACTTTTTTTGTTCGTCTCCTACCGTCTACATAGTGAGCTGTTTAAGAAAATTACCCAATAAAACTTTACATTTTTTAAATTAAAATTAAAAGATGAACAAAACCCCCAAAGTAAATCCACACAAATTGGGGAAAAGAAAAGAAAAATAAAAACTCACAGTTTTTGATGTCGCTGAAGTCCCACAGAAAGACACTTAGTACAGGTACAGTGTAAGGAAAAAAAAACCCTCCCCATTTTAAATAGAAAAAAAACTGCTAATTTGCGGGGAAATCCCCCCAAAAAAGGGGGGCCCTCCGTTTAAAAACTTTTCCCAAGGAATCTTACAAAAAACAAATATACAAAAAAAAATATATGATTTTTAAAAAAACATATAAAAAAGCATAAGCCCGACGCGTTTCCCCCTTCACAAATACAAGGGTTATCGGGGGGACTGGGTATGAAGGGCAACTGTAGATAAACCTGGGGCCGTTGATAGGGGATAAAAAAGGTTCCCCCTAAATAATACTTTCGTGCAAAGTGAGTAGGCGCAACAAAAGATAAAAAATTGCCCCTACTTTATACCCCCCAGCCCCACCCGTATAACAAGTAAAACCCCAAAAACTATATAGAATCAAGCTGCAACGTATGTTAGATCAATCCCCCCCCGGATGGGAAGACTCCAATGCACTGCGCGCAAGTGGAACGCAAGCAAAAAAAAGCATGCTTCCGGGGTTTTGTGTTTACTTGTCGTGGATCCCGGAAAACGTCACTAGCTGGCGCCCCCAAATTGGAATGCACCCTGGTGTCAGTGAGGATGCGGGTTTAATGCGCAGCGGCCCACAGTTGCGCAGGCAGAAGATAAAATGACCAATATATCAAAAACAACGCTACATAAAAAGTAGAGAAAAAAAAGAAAAGAAACATTGTCTGTAGATAAAAAAAATGATGACTGTTAAAATATCCTTTAAAAAATGTCAAGATGTTGATGACATGACGTATGAAAAATTTTAGCTTGTAATGCAGGTTGTGTCAAAATGAAAAAAGGGGGGGGGGGGGGAAAAGCAATTAACGCCCGAACAAAGGGGAATAATGAAAAAAAGGGGGTTTCCCCTTTTAAAATTTAAAAATCAAGCTGGAACTTTTCCTCTTACTGATGAATAAATGAGGGGTGAGGACCAAAAATGTCTGATGCCAAAATTAAACCCCATAGTTCTTAGTAAATAACCTTCTATAATTCCGAGAGACAAAAGGAAAAGGGCAGAGGAAAAGAGACTAATTTAGTTACATTCAAATAAAGCATCCAAAATAAAGGGACTAATTTAGATCCTGTGGTTTCAAAGAGCCCATTCGATAGATCCATTCAGTTTCCTTTCGGAGGATCCTTTGATTCCAATTCCCTCCTCGTGGTGATGGTCTAATAACCTCAATCACATTAAAACGTAAGGTCTGAAACTCTCCATCATGGAACTCCTGTACATGGCGGGCTATCTGAGTATCCCTGCCATGCCTCACATCTGCAGCATGTTCACCAATACGCCTCCTAAACTGCCTCTTGGTCTTCCCTACAAAGTTAAGAGGGCACGGGCAGGTGCAAAGATATACTACACCTTCTGTTTTGCAATTAGCAAAATCCCTTATTGTATAAACTTTGTGGTCAAAGGCACTACAAAAGCTTTTCCCTTGTTGTATTACCGGGCAGGCTATGCAGTTAGTGCCACACCTAAAAGTGCCCATCGGTTTTCGATCCAGCCAAGTAGCCTCTCGATTAGAAGACCAAACAAAATGGCTGGACACTAGATGATCTTTAAGTGAGCGTCCCCTGCGATAAGTGACTTGTGGGCAACTGGGGATATAGTCACTTAGATCCGCATCCAGTTGAAGGATCCGCCAATACTTCCTTAGAATCTCAGTGACTTCCCTATTCCGCTCATCATATGAGGCAATAATTCTAGCTGGTTCAGCCTTATCAGTCTTGGGTCATGGGTTTAGAAGGGCTGTCCAGTTCTGTTTCAACGCATAATCATATGTAGATTCATCAACCCCCTGTGGATTACCCCTGTTGTAGAAACGATCACAAAGCATCCTTGACTGGAAATGAAAATCGTTAGTTCGACTCAGGCAATTCGCCTCAATCGAAGAAATTGACTCTTAGGAGTACCACGCTTTTGGCAAATGGGATGATGGCTTTCCCATCGCAAGAAACCATTGGTGGCTGTTGGCTTCCTATATAAGTTAGTATGAATATACCCACTTGCACTCTTAGTTATTAGTACATCCAAGAATGGTAAACTGTATTCCTGCACCTCATACGTAAAACGTAGGCCTATCTCATTCTTATTGAGACCTTCCACAAAAACTTCAAAGGAGGCTTTGGTGCCTTCCAAGAGGATGAAGATGTCATCTCTATACCTCCCCGCGTCAACAACCTGGGGGGGCCAGTGATCATCCTCTGTGTGACCCACTCACGTAGCCTCCCACAAGCCCAGGAACAGATTTGTGTATGTGGGAGCACACGGTCTCCCCATAGCGGTGCCCCTGAGCTGGTGGAAAATGCGGCGGTCAAAAAAAAAATAGTTATGACGCAAGACAAAATCAAGTAGCTTGATAACAAAAGCACTATGATGTTGGTGCTGAACTCCCCTAGTACTTAAAAAGTACTCACTTGCCAAAATGCCTAGAGTGTGTGGAAAACTACTATATAGGGACTCCACGTCTATGGAGGTAAGCAAAACATCTGTGCCTATTGATGTCCCCTCTAAACGTCTTAGGAGGTCCGAAGTGTCACGAATATAGGATGGAAGACCGAGTACAAATTGTTGCAGAACATGATCAATATATATGCCTACATTTTGGGTAATTGACCCCACACCAGATACTATTGGTCTCCCTCTCAGACATTCCAGACTCTTATGCACCTTTGGTAGGGCATAAAAGGTCGGAGTCTGAGGGTCCAAGGGCATCATAAATCTGTGTTCCGCTGCCGATATTAAACCTGCATTCAGTCCTTCGTCCAAGAGTACCTGCAATTCTGAGATGAATTTCTTAGTAGGATCCTTTTTCAAAATGGTATAGCATTCAGGGTCACCCAACAATTCCCTGCACATCTTCATATAGATTTTTTGATCCATTAATACCAAATTCCCACCCTTGTCAGATGGTTTTATTACAAGGGATTTATCACTCTCCAAAGATTGCAAGGCTCGCATCTCTACCTGAGAAAGATTATTCTTAAAGGGGAGACATTGATTCTTCAAGAGAATCAGTTAATCAGTGACTGCCTTAACAAACAAATCGATCTCAGGGGTGTCGAATTGTGGGGGCATACTATTACTTTTTAGTCTAAGATCGGTATAGTCTCCTTGCCTGTCACCCTCCTCAAGAAGTGAAGTTAACACCCGAACCCCCTCAAGATCCTCTAACGAGAGTCCCAATTCATTACACTCCTGTGAATCCTTGATCTTAAAGAATTTGTGCCATTTCAGCTTGCGTGCGAAAAGATTTATGTCTTTCACTCATTCAAAATCATTATACCTGGTAGTGGGTACAAAGTTAAGTCCCCTTGAGAGAACTGACAATTCCAAATCACTTAAGGATCTATCTGTAAGATTAATAATCTGTTGGGTATCATGAATTATCGCCTCTGTCGTTGGCGAAGCTCGTACGAAGGGCCTCCCCTCCCCTCTAAAAAAGATTGTCCAGAGGAGGAAAACCGACCCGACTGCTCGTGGTCTTCCACGTCCACGTCCCCTTGTCTCTACTTGTACTACTCGATTAGAGTCTGTATCTGACGACTCTGGATCAGAGGATTGTACTTCCCTTATGTTATTAGTTTTTTGTCTAAGGACTTGATAAGCCCGACCTCCCTAAACTCCGCTAAATCACGCATGTATTGTTTGTGCTTACGAGATTTTAGCGATGACTGATATTTTTCAACAGAAATGCGAAGAGCTTGTTCCCTCCTTTCAAAGTCAGGACTATCCTTGAATTTTAACACTTGGTCCCTTAGGGTTTCCAATGACCTAGAGGTTGCCTCAAAAGTTTTTTGTTCTTCTTCCAATAAGATTTTCATTAATCTAAGGGAACTTTCCGTTAGTTCCTCCTCCCACCTCTTTAATAAAGAATCTGTCTGAGATCTAGGGGCAGGGATCACAGTTAGACATAGACCACTGGGAACGATCCGAGACTCAATATAGTGTTCTAATGATTGTAATTCTCACCAAGATTTTAAATTGGTCCTATAAGCCACATAAAGGTTTTTAAATAGAGTTTTTAAATCTGAAGGATTATCTTGTGTTTCCTCAAGTTCACTGTCCGAAAAAACTGCTCTTGCCTCAGCCCTATGTCTCTCGAAATCTATAGGGTCTCTCAAAAAACTAGCCATACTTTAATGTACAAGTCACTGCAAAAATATAATCTTTACCGGGTGTTGATATATATCACTGCATAAGAAAAATTACCCAATAAAATATAACATTTATTTAATACATATTAAAAGATGAACAAAACCCCCAAAGTGAATCCACACAAACTCTAGGGAAAAAGAAGAAAAATAGAACTCACAGTTTTTGATGCTCGACTGAAGTCCCAGCAGAAAGGCACTTACTACAGGATACAGTGCCTATAGGAAAAAAAGCCCTACATTTACCCTAGATAAAACTGCCTAAATTGCGAGCACATCGCCCCAAAAACTTGTGGGCGCTTGCGCACTAACCAGCATCATCACTGACACGCAGGGTGCGTTCCGATTGGAGGCGCGCATGCGTAGTGACAGTTTCCGGGATGCTGCGACGAGAGTAATCACAACCGGAAGCATGCTTATTTTGCTCGCGTTCCACTGCGCGCATGTGCAGTGGTTGTCTTCCGGACGCCGCAGGGATTGATCTGTCATACGTTACAGCTTGATTCTATAGGTGAGTTTATTGGTTATACTTGTTATACTGGGTGGGATCTGGCGGTATAAAGTAGGGGCAATTGTTATCTTTAGTTGCTGCATACTCATCTTAGCACCGAACAGGTATTATTTAGGGTGAACCTTTCTATCCTCTATCATACTGGTCACCCAGGTTTATCTACAGATTGCCTTCTAGTAGCCTTATGTCCCCTGATGAACCCTTGTATTTGTGAAGGCGGAAACGCGTCGGGCTGATAGGCTTTTGCTATATATGTATTTTATATCATATATATTTTTTGTATATTTGTTTATAGTGTAGGTATTCTCTAGGGATCAGTTTATAGGTGGAGCCGCCCTTTTTGGGGCGATGTCCCCGCAATTTAGGCAGTTTTATCTAGGGTAAATGTAGGTTTTTTTTCCTATAGGCACTGTATCCTGTACTAAGTGCCTTTCTGCTGGGACTTCAGTCGAGCATCAAAAACTGTGAGTTCTATTCTTCTTCTTTTTCCCTAGAGTTTGTGTGGATTCACTTTGGGGGTTTTGTTCATCTTTTAATATGTATTTAATAAATGTTATGTTTTATTGGGTAATTTTTCTTATGCAGTGATACATATTAACACCCGGTAAAGATTATATTTTTGCAGTGACTTATAAGTGAGCTGACAGAAATGCATAAAGACTACAAGGCAGACCTAGCATTAATTATATGCTATATTTGCGGGTATTTCATACAATCGGTGGAGTTACACAGTCAAGTCATATTATTATGACATAGAGTAACCACTGTGTGCAGAACAGACAATAGATAGACAGGCAGGGAATAACTCGATAAGGTCCTTGGAGATTGTCACAGCTATATGGAGCCATGCTGACTGCAATGTATCCCACAGCTACTGAAGGAGGATTCATACGACGATCAAGATGGTCCCACAGAAGCTCAATTGAGTTCAAGTCTGGGTAACTAGGGGCTAGGGTAATGCTTGGAAGTCTTGGTTATGCTATAAATGTCAGGCATTTGTAGCTGAATGACATGTCCAATTGTCTTGCTGGCAAGAAAAGACAATCAGCATGTATGGGTGTATGTGATCTGTAAGGATGGATTTATACCCACATTGGTTAAAAGTGCATTCCATGTGGATGAATGGGTCCAGGGAATACCACAAAAACATTCCCCAGACCATAACTCTGCCACCTCCAGCTTGTGTTCTTCCAGCAATCATTGCAGAGTGTATGTTTATTGATGTTTCTCACCTGACACACCCATGTCCATCTATTTAATGAAGCATAAGAGGTGACTCATTGGAGAAGACAACCCTTTGCTAATCAGCGGAGGTCCAATTCCGATACTGCTGTGAAAATGTAAACCTTTTATGCAGATGCAACTTCATTAGCAGAAGTCAGTGACCATCTGTCTGCTTTGGTATCCCATGCGCACAAGAGTTCAAGGAACTGTTGTTTTGGATGTACGTCTGGTAGCCCCCTGGTTCAGAAATCACAGAAATGTATAAATAGAAATGGTAGTCTCTCTTTAGTTGAACCATCACTGTACCACAAAATCAATGGAAACTTGAAATTTTACTTTAAATCTATACATTTAAAACCCATTCTAATAGTCCAAAGTATGAATAAAATACAAATGGACATAAATACATCTATTCAAAGTAATATATAATCCTGGTAAACCTTATCAAAAAGTACCCAAAGATAATCACGTAGGTTTAACAAAGGAGGATAAATAAACACATTGTCTGTTGTTGGCTGTAAGCTTCTCAGTTCATGTTTACACATAAATAGGTAGGTTGGTAATCAATCCTTTACATACTGTACAAGGAAAAAGAGATGGATGTATACTTGGATATAAGTATATCCTGTTTACTGTCCCTAGAGATTCCTACCTAAACTGTTGGGTAACTGCCCCGACAAGGGCGCCCCCACTCAAATGGAGGCTATGCCCTAAATACACCTGTATTAAAAATACCAAAACAAAGCCAAATTACAATAAATATTGCTTATCATGGTGCTGATGTACACACTACTCCATAGCACTAAAATATAAACAACTCCATAGCACTAAAATGGTGTCAGTAGTCACCCAGATTTGTAGCCTGTCGAATGTTCCCACTAGAGCACTTATTTATGAGGAAGTTTGAAAATTTTCCTGGCGTCTACTATATTAAACATTGTATGTAGTCCAAGCCTCCTTTTCAGTATGAGGCATTCCAAGCCTTGTTTTTATGTCTGTGTGACCAGTGAAATATACTGTGCATGTCTAAGCCCAAAAAGGGAGACTGCGCATATGTAATGAAAGCCATAATGTGTGCTCCAAGCCTTTTTCAGACAGTTCCAAACCTCGATTTGGATGCTGTGCTTTCAATATACATACTGTGCACACCCGGGGCTCAACATAACAACTTCTCACATGTGATACACACGTTGATCATATCATAAGCATCATAAAGATTGCAGAGAATCCCCAATAAAGTGGAACTGATAACAAGTAGACACATTGATTTTTACGATGGCATGTCTTAAATATCCTGCTGAAAACTGCAAATTTACCAACAAATATATTTAGTGTTCAAAGAGAGGCCAAATAATGGTAGGTATGAATACACAGTAAAAACACTAGAAAATAAACTCCCAGTCATATCCTGCAGTCAAAAGGTTAAAACTTATTGTATTACACAACAGGAAGATTTAATATTCCTTTCCAAGTCTAGTGGTAATAAAATAAATCTATTTCAGAATAATAAATGTCTATAGCCGAGACATAAAGTGTACTAGTGATGTTAGGTTACAGTGAATTATGGACAGGTATTATTGTTGGTCAGTTACAGGTTATTGATGAAAAGATGTATTTCAATTGTGTTATGAAGATGAATATCCCATTATTCTCAGTAGGGATGATAAAATCCTGAGCCAAAAATAAATAATAATCCAATGGTCAAAACAGTCAATAAGGCCTAGATCTCCATTGCACACATTGTCAGTAATTTTTTCAGTGTTTTTCATTTTCTGAAACTGCTGAAAAAACAACTGAAAATAGATCCCATAGACTTTAATATTAAAAATTATCTGTAGACTCCACAGAACGTTTTTTTCTACTCCCAGTAGTTGTTTGGAATATGTTGCAAAAAATGTCAGAGCAGGGCAGAAAATTTACTACTGAATTCAATGTAAACTGGCTGAAGTTTTTTGCCGTGTTTTTTTGCAGAAATCCACATCAATTAATTCACCAAAAAAAAACCCCAAAAAAAAAAGTGAAAAAAACAATGCAAAAGCCCCAAAAAAAGGGGGTTTCATTTTTTCAAGCTGTTTTTTTGACATACACGGGCCCGAAAACTCCGTTTTTTTTGAACGGCTTTTAGGATTTTTTTTTTTCAGTGATTTTTGTCCAATCCCTGTGCCCCCATAAATTAAACCCACCCCAAACACAGTAGAAGAGAAAAATAAAAACTAAGGGTTAATCTTTTATTGAGACTCATTGATTCCACTGTTTTTTCTTTTTAAATGAATCCACTGGCCCTTTTTTTTGGGGGATGCATGGGACCCCCAACCCCCCCTGTCAAGTTTTTGGGAAACAATACCCACCCCAACAAAAACTAAAGGAAAAAATTCGTGGTCACCTCCAATTTAAAATTACCCCAAAACATTTTTGGGAAAAATTTGGGGGGAACCCAATAAATTTTCAATAATCCCTTTTTTGTCCCCTTTTCCCCGGACCCCTAGACCCCCCTTTTTTTTTGGGTTTACCAAATGTGGTTTTCAGGGTTACAGGTAAATTAGCACTCATGGCGAAACTACAGGGGCAGTGCGTTCACACTTTTTTTTTTGGGGCCCCGAACCGGGGGGGCCCCCCACCCCCCCTTTACCACACACTGCCTTCCCGGGGCCCACATAGCCCCCACGATCTTTGTTTTGCTCGCCATTTGAATCCCTTTCACATCGCCCGTTTCAATTGAAAAAAAATTGTTGGGGGGGAGAGGTATTTTTTTATTTTTTTTTTAATTTTATTAATTTTAAAAGAGGGCCCTGTATCAGGGGGGATAAAAACCCTTTGTTTTTTTTTTAAAAAATCAAAAAAATCGGATTTTTTTTATTTAAAATCGGTTTTAAAAGGGTCGGAAATTTGGGGTAAAAAACACAATGCCCATCCCCTTTTCCAGGGGTTTTCTGTAGGTTAGGGGTTCATTTCTCCCCTAATTTCACAAACCTCGTTTTTATTTAAAAACCCGAAAAAAATTTTCTAAAAATTTAAATTTTTTGAATTCCGCAGAGGTCCCAGCCTTTTTCTTCCCCCAAAAAAAATTTTTTCAACAAAAACCGATTTTGAAAAAAAGACCCTTTAAATCCAAAATTGTTCTAAAAACCCTTTTAAAATACAAAATTAACCCCTTTCTTGCAAAGTCCAAAAAAGGTTAGACAATTTTTGTTTCTGGATTGTTTTGGAGGGAATGGGTCTGAAACAACCAAAAAGAATGTAATCTAATGTAAAGGAGGGGGAAAGGGGAAAGCAACAAAAAAAAGAAAGTAAATTTTTGAGCACAAAAATTGCAGCATCCCCCACAGACAGACAATCTGGATTTTTTTTGGTGTACGTTCCTGAGTTTATTACTTTCCCTTTCCTTAAAGGGGCAGCGGGCCCCGTAAAAGAGACCCATTTTGGGAATATTTTAATAAAATTTCCTTGGGCCTATGGGAAAGGGGCACTTTGCTTCAAAATGAAAAACCGGCAACAAAGGGGATCCCAAGGCCTGGGGGCGCGAATAGGCAAAAAAAATCATGAGAAGGGGGTTTATAAAAGAAGGGACCAAAGAACACTTCAAAACGGGCGGGATTTCTTTTTTGGGTAAACTTTTTTATTGAATCCTATTTCTAAAGACTGAACGTAAATGTGTGAAAAAAAAATTATATTTCTTATTATTACGCATGTTACGTCTTTTTGGTACAGTTTATGATGAAAAAAAACAAATTTTCCCCTTTTGGGGGCAGGGGAAGTGATGTTTTGGTACAATAAGCAAAATTTTTATAAACAAAAAAATTAACAGCTTTTGACTTTTTTTTTTTTGGGGGAAATTTTCATTACCTGGAAACTACCACCCCCCAAGATCACCATCACCCTTTTCTACTTTTTCCCAGAGTTTATCCATCCAGGATAGTGCTTCTTTAAACACAGCATCATAAACAACCCCCACACCCCCACATATCACCATCCCCCAAAAAAGAAAAAAAAAACCTTACCCCCCGGAAACCCCCAAATAAAATAGTTTGTGATAAAAAACTACCCAATTAGAAAAAGTTTGATTGATAAAAAAATTTGCCCATTTATTTATGCAACGAACTCTTCTTTCCGTTTTACTGAAACCCACATTTTTTAAAAAGGGTTCAGTCACGGAGACCGGGATACAGCCACCCACAAAACAGTGTTTCCGGGAAAAACCCTGCTGGTCAATGAAATTTACAGAAAAAATGGGGGCAATGTGCAACAGCTCTGGAGGAAAAAATTGGGTTAACCTAAGTATTGAGGGGTGGAGTGATTCCACAATAATCCTTTTTTATGGCTTGTATAACAACAAAAACGAAAAGTTTTCCTTTGCACAAAAAAAACTGATACGTCAGGAAATCAACCCCAGCAAAAAATTTTTTACAAAATGGCGGGAAAAAGCTATAACGACATGTGAAAAAAAATTCAAATGTCTGTACGAGTTTGGATCACTGACAATGCCCCAAACGTATCCAAAAATGAAAAGAGATTTAGAAAGCAGGGAGGGAATACAAACTCTAATAACATAGGGTTTTCAGTGCTCTTTTTCCACCCCCTTAGCCAAAGACTTAAGTGTTCCAGAAATAAAGGCTAATGTTTTAAAATTTGGGTTTAAAAACTTCCGTAATAATCATTTTGCTGCAGCAGCTCTGAAAAGGATGGGGGGAAACCCAAGCTAACCCCCCACAAAAATTTTAAAGATGGAACCTGTGGGGGACTGTTTTGAGCAGAAAATCAAAAACTGGCCAAATTCTAAATACATTTTTGGTGAAGAAAATCAGAAAAAAAGATGGCACGGCCCCAGGGCCCAAAAATCCTCAAAAATTGGGGTTTAAGAAAAAGGGTTTGAACAAAATTGCGAGCTTCCTAAACCCTCTCTCAAGCTTTAAAAAAAAAATACAGAAAAAACTGTTTTTTTCCCGGAGGCTGTTAAAATTTTGGGAAAGGGAAAACGGAGTGAATTTTTTTAAAAAACAGAACTCCCACAGGGACAAATTAAATTACAACAAAAAACAAACGAATGGGAAAAAGCACTGACTCCACCTCTTTTTTTTGGAAAATATTGCCCAAAAACCAATTTTCAATTTCAAAACCTAATTTCTGGGGAAAGAGGAGTTAGCTATGAAAATGGGAATCCACAATCACCCATCTTAATGAAAACCTATAAAAACTTCAGGGCAAAAGGGGAACCACAAGAAATAAAATTTTTTCTGAAGATATTTTAAGAATGTCACACCATTTAAACCCGGGGAAAGTCACTTAAGAGCCTTGGATTTAGAGACGTTCAATTAATTTTTTCACTTTAAAAAACAGCAGTAGCTTCCCTTCGAAAGGGGGTTAAAAGGGAATATTCTCTTCCTTTGGACCCTTTAAATTCAAAAATTGAAAAAATTTTTTGGGGAAAACCCAAAAAAAAGCAGGAAAGTTTTGTTTTTCTTTCTTTTTTATAATGGAACAAAGAAGAAGAGGGATGAAAAAAAAGATGACACAATGAGCTAAAAGGAACAGCAGGGACAGTATTTTTAAATTTTTTTCATGTGTCGGCTGGGCTAACATCAAATTTTCTTAAAATATAAATATATTTTTTTGTTTACCAAAATTATTTAAACCCAAAAAAGGGAAATTTTGGGGGTTTTTAAGAAAATAACTTATGCTGAAAATGTTTTTATTTTTTTTCATTTTTTGAATAAATCTATTTAAATTTTTTATTAATGTCGGGTTTTATTTTTCCCCTTTCCAAAGTACAAACAAAACAGTGGTGTCCAAATATGAATGATTAAACCCATTAAACTGGGGAAAAAAAAGAAAATAAAAAAAGTGTTTCTAAAAATTTTTCATCTATTTGCATTTTAAAATAGCAAGAACTAGTTTGGAAAACTTTTTTTTAAAACACGATTTAAATCAACCCCTACAAAAACAAAGGGGTTTTTAAAAAATCGGATTTAAATCATTAGATTTAAATCAAATCCACCCGGGCCGAAAACCCCTTTTCCAACTGACGGGTGAGCCTATGTACTTACTTACCTACTTAACTACTGTTGTGCCATATATACCTATCTACTAGAGAGGATACTATATATATACCCACTAAAGGGGGGCCCTATTTAACTACCTACTAAAAAGGGTCTCAAAATTTTCCCTACCAACTTTTGGGGCCATATATACCCATCTTCCTACAATTTGGGGGCGCAATTTAATGCCTACCTACCTTTTTAAGGGGGCCTTTTTAAATCCCTAACGCCTACTGGGGGCCAATGTACCCCCCCTCCCTTTTAGGGGGCCCCTTTATTCCCAAATTTTATCAAACTAAAGGAACCCTATGCCCCTTTTTAAAAAGGGGGGTTTAAAAAAAAGGGAAAAGGGCTTGGAAGCCTAAGAACACCATCCCAACTGTGAAACACAGGTGTGGCAGCATCATGTTGTGGGGTTGTCATGCTGCATGTGGGACTAAATATGTAGTGCATTGTAAAAGAGAAAACAGAGGACAAGCTCACCTCGCATAACATGAAAGGTTAAACACCCAGAAAAGGGGAGGGAAAATAAAACCCCTCACCTTTTGTGGTTGGACGGGAGGGTACAACCATTTTAGTTTGGCATCAAAAAAAATAGGTCCGAGCACCCCGGGTTTCCGAAAAAGTCCCCAGGGAATCCACTGAAATTTTTTCAACTTTTTGTTTGGAAACAAAATAACCCTTTTTTTTCACCAAATGTTTTTTGGATGAAGTATATAAAATGCTTAACATAATTTCCCCCTGAAATTAAAACCGACAAAATTTTTATTTGGTTTTTCCCGGGTTTCCCCTTTTTTGGGTCACTTAAGCTAAAAATTTTAAATTTTTTTTGGGTTTTTACAAACCAACTGCTTGAGCCCCACCGGGGGTTTCCGTTTTAATATATTTTCATCTAAAAATTTTCAATAAAAAAAAAGGTTTGCGGCAACATCTCAAAAAAACACCAGGAAGTTAAAGTTTTTTTTGCGGAAAGGGGTTTTCCCAAAAGGGAAAAAAGACCTAAAGCAAAACTGCCATTTTTGGAGTGGCAAATTACAAACCCTGATCTCAACATTTTTAAGGGTAAATTCCAAAAATACTAAAAAAAAGAAATGAAAAAGGTTTCACTTTGCAGAAAGAATAAAAATGCCCTTAAAAAAAATTCTTTTCTCTCATTTTTTCTGGCTTTTGGCAAAAAAAAGGGAATTTTGGAAAACCCAAATGGACCTTTTAAGGGAAAGGTTTATTCAAAATTTCTTTGCAAAAAAGGGGAAAAAACATCCCAAAATGTGTTTTTTTTAAATATGTATAAAACTTGGGGGGAAACACGAAATGAAAATTGCCCCCCCCTAGGTCAAAAACCCCTTTTTGTTTCCCCTTTAGCAACCCAAGAAACCCAAAAGTCCCTTGAAAAAAGGGGGGGCCCTCTGATTGGTTGCTTTTGGGCAACAAAGAAGTTTTTAGACTTAGCCACTTTTCAAAAAGGGTCCCGGGTTTTTTTAACTGTATTTTTAAAAGACCACCTACACAAAGTTTTAAATACCCCCCAAAACCCCAACACACAACACTTTATTTTAACAACAAACAAACTCCCCTCCCCAACCCTTGAAAATTTTAAACAAAGGGGACTCAACGTTCAAACTACTAATCGTTTTTGTTTAAAAAGGCATCAATTGCTAGTAAAATGACACAGAATCAACCTTTTTCAAAGGGCCCAAATATTCACCCCGGTTTAAAAAAGGGCCGTAATTTCCGTCCGTAATTACTGCCGAGTGCGCTTTTTAAAGGGCTAAAAAGGGGCCCAGCCTTTAACTTAATCCACATTTTCTCATAGCGACAAACACCGAGGGGAATAAGTGACATGTAAAATTAAACCAGGGGAAATATACGCCCCGCTGGTAATGATTGTAAATGGCCGCAGGTCCCGGCCCCCCCCGCTCCCCCCCCTCCCCCCGCCCCCTCCCGCCTGCCCCCGCCACCCCCCCGGCCCCAAAAAAACGGCTTTATTGGGGGGCGAAATTTACTTCCCCCATTTTAAGCCGGGTTAAAACATAACCTCCATCAACCAACCCCCCAATCACAGAAAAACAAAAGAAGTTATCCCTCATTTTTTGTCTTTGGGGGCCCGGGGGTTTCCGTCCCCCCCGGGACCATCCCCCCCCCGCCCCGCAGGGGCCCTGGCGCGGCGGGGGCCCGCACCACCCCTCGCTGCCTCGGCCCGCCCTCTTACCTGGCCGCGCCCGGTTTAAACGCCGCGTTTTGCCTGCCCCCGGGGGCCATCTGCGCGGGGCCCGCCCCCTTAAGGCCCCGCCGGCTTCCCCAAATTTTAAAAGGGGCCAGTGTCCCGAAAATTGGTTTTTGGGTCGGCGCTGGCCTATTTAAGGAATCCCCCCCCTTTTTCTTCCTGCCAGTCTTTTGGTGTTTTTTTCTGGTGCGTTAGAGATTTTTTTGGGGTTTCCCCGGTATTGATTACCCGTGTACCATTCCGCTGCTTACGTTTCCTGACCTTGCCTTTTTTCCCGCCTGCCCTGACCGTCTCCCCCGCTCTGACACGAACCCTGCGCCTGCCCTGCCCTTCTCCTGTCCCCGACACGCCTCCGGATTACGTTTCTTTCCCAACCGGAAACCCCGGCCCCCCATCGCAACAATTCACTCGGGGGGTAACGCCCTTGATAGCCTCACGCCGCGGGCAATTTCCATCCCGCCTTGCGGGGGGCTCGGTAAAAACCCGGGGGGCTCCCTTAGATTCCTTTTCCCTGGCGGGGCCTTAGCTACCCACCGCTTGCATTGGCCCAGGGGTTTCCACTCCTCCGTGACAGAAACAGACGGCCAGGGTTTTTCCCGCCAGGGTACCCTGCCTGTTTCCCCGGGGAAAAAACACTAAAAGGCCTTCCCCCCAGCAGGGGTAAAACGCATCACCAGCTTGCGGCCATATGCAAACCGGCGCTCGTTTTTCCTCCATCGGCGCCGCCTTTTGAAACCTCCCCCAAAACCCCGGGTTTGCTCCCGAAAACCATTGTTTCAAACCTCTTCAGTTTCCCAGGCCCGTCTCACATCTCCACCCCCTCACGCTACGAGGGAAACCCCCAAAATCCCGGGGGTTTTCTCACCATTTGTTTCCCCACCCAAACCTCGAAATAAAGGGGGCACCAATTCCCACAAGCGACCAAGGGGGCCTTCAAAACCCACCCCTTTGTCTGGAGAACCCTTTGGGTTTTGGGGGCAAACCCAATGGATCAGGGGATCCCTCGGCCCGGCGGACCCCAAAACTTTCCCCCGGGGGGCCCGAAACCGTCTTCGGGGAAACCCTGGCCAACTTCTTCGGCGGCCGCGGGCCTCTCGGCTACGTCAGGGCACCCCACATTTCGGTCAGAAATTGGGTTCCCATTTTTCGCACTTTTCCTTCGAGCTGGACGGAACAACGAAGAAAGGGTGGCGACATTTTGGAAAGGGCCCTCTCGGGACGAATCAAGGCAGCTCGCCGCTCGGGATTTACCAGTTTCCTTGGATGACCAAACCCAAATTTGGCCTCCCGAGTGGATATTCGCTTTCGCCAAAAGGGGAACAAGAACTCCGCCTGCAAGGGGGAAACCGCCCCGCCAGGGCCTTTCCCCTGGGGTTTGGGTCCCACGTTCCAGCGGTTTACCTCTTCCTCCTCCAAAGGGCCCTGAAGAGGGAAACCCATGCAGTCGAGAAGCCCCCCTGTCCCCGAAGGAACGTTCTCAGCGTCGTCTGAAAACAGTTGTGGGTTTTAAATTTTGTGGTTTTGGCCCCTTTTATTGGGGACCCGTCCGGTGCGCCCGGGGAAAATTTCCCCACCTAGGGCTCGTAGGAAGGGGAAACCCCAGGGGTCCCCTCGGCCTCTCCCCCGTCTGACCATGCCCGAATATTGGTGCCTTTTCCGGGCGGCCCCTTTTAGGGCCCCCGCCTTTATCGACTCAGGGGTCGGCAGGAAACTTCATAACCAAAGAAATTGTTTACCAAAAGGGTTTTTTTTTCCCGGTGGGTCCCCCTGCAGAAAAACCCATGTTTCCCCTTTCCCCGGGAGGCCGAATGCCTTAAGGGCGCTATCCCCTCCGTAAAAACCCCCCTCTTCTTGCAAATTGGGGGCCCCCTTTACAAGGGAAAAGTTGCAAATACCCCAGTCCCGCCCGGGCGTCCTCAGGGAAAACCCTTTTGGGCTCCCCTTGGGTGCAGGGCCCTACCCCGACTTTGGATTGGAGCACAGGGGAATTTATGCGTTTGGGGTTTGCGTGTCCTTCGTTGCCTGTCTAAGCCCAACTCGCTCCTCAAGTCGCCCCGGAAGTCTGCCCAAAACCCCCCCGGTCTCCTTCCCCTTACTGGGGCTTTTTCCGAAAGTCCCCTTTTCGGAGAGCCAGGCTCAGACCCTTTTTCCCCCCACCCGGGCCCTTTTGATTTTCCCCTTGACCCGCAACCCCCCCTGTACCCCCCAGAGGCCCCGGGTTTTCCCCCTCCCCCCCGGGCCCGGAGGGCTAAGGCGATGGGCTGAGAAAAAGCAAGGGGAAAAACCCTGCAAAGGGTTTTATCCCTAAGTCCTCCCCCCTGGGTGGAGCCGGCTTTTTTTTCGGGAGGAAAAAAGGGCGGGGGCCCCCCGGGCCCCGCATCGACATCGGGGCCTGAATAAAATTACCATAAAAAACCGGGAAACCGTTGCCCTTTAAACTCCGAAAATTTTTTTACCCCCCTGCGGGGGCGAAAATATTTTCCAAAAATGGGTCTACGCGGGGCCCAAACTTAATCCGCATTAGGGAAGGTTACGAAGGAAAACGGCATTTAATAAACGGGACGGCCATTTCCTGTATTTGGTTTTTTCCAATTTGGTCTCTGCAAAACCCCCCGGGATATTTCAGGAAATTTTTTTAAAAGAGATCTTTTTGGGACCTACTCTATGTCCGGTAATTTGTCTATTTGGACGATAAAATTTATCTTCTCCCCTGAAACTCAACCATCGCCACCCTTCCGCCGGTCCTCCCGGGGAAAAACCCCCCACTCTCACTCTTTGCCAACCCCCAAAAGTGGGCCCATTTGAAAAGGCCAGCTTTCCCTTCAAAGGGTTTCATCGCTCGATAAGGGGGCTCCGGATGGGTCCCCCAAGCTCCCCTGTGGTTTTTTCAGGGCCCAACCGGTGGGCCTTCGGCCATTCAACGTTTTCCCGGGGTTTGCGAATTTTATAGGCAATTCATCCCCCACTTTTCTACAAATTTGGGGGCTCCCCTTTGGGGGCCCTGACTAGGAAGAAAAGCCAATCCCAAAACCGGCCCCCAGGGCCCAAAAAAACCTTTAACCGCTCAAAGCGGCAATTTTTTTTTGGCTCCGGGTCCCGTCCCGCCAGACCCAAAATGTCCTTTATTCTGGGAAATGGGTGCCCTTTGCAGTCGGGGCTGGTTTGGGGCCTCCTGCAGAGATTTCCCCGCTGGTAAGCTACATACCTTGGTTTTTTTTTTTCCAAGACAGTCCCCTCCGCCGAGAAGAACTATACCATTGAAAGATCCGGGGAATTACTGGCCAATTTAAACTGGGTCTTGAAGAATGGGATCCACCCGAGGGGGGCTCCCCCACCCTATTGAAAATTTTCACAGCCACAAAAATCTCCTTATCTTCAGCGGCTCAACGCCGAAACCTCGGCAAGCTAGGTGGTCCCCTTTTTCTTTTTCCCGTTTTTAATTTCCCCCAAAATTTTTTGGGCCCGCCGAAAAAAACCTCAAGCTGATGTCTATCCCGTTTTCCCCGATACAGTGGGTCTCGAGCCTCCCCCCCAGCACATTTTCCCCCCGGGGGCGACTCCCTCACGGGTGCCCCTTTTTCCTCCAGCACCTACCTCCCCGGGGGGGAAAACTATGTGCGACCTGCCTTGCGCCTTTTGAAAACCTGAAGGGGGACACACTTCCCCAAATGGGTGGGCACCCCGGAGTTCATAGGTCGCTTCAATTTTTATCCCGATAATTTCTGGTGGCCTACCTTTTTTCAGGACATTTAGGGACCCTTTTTTTTCTAGCCTGCCCCCTCCTGTGGGGCCCCCCTTTAAAAAGGTTCCTCGCCTCAAGCCCCGGGGCCTTTTTCAGCCGCTCCCTGGCCAGAAAAAAACCCCGGACCCATGGGACCATGGACTCATTACGGACCTCCCGCCCTCCTCGGGAAAAACGGTCATCTGGGTTTTTTCCGACCGTTTTTTTCCAAAATGGCCCCCTTTATCCCACTGCCGGGTTTCCCTCCCCCCCCCCCAACTGGCCCAAAAATTTTTTCTTTCACGTTTTCCTCTGCACGGGTTCCCCCTTTACATTTGTCCAGGGTAGGGGGGCCAATTTTTTGCTAAATTTTTGGGGGGCTTTGTGTGGCAATTTCAGGTCCCCGTTAGACCCTTTTCTTTTGCATACCACCCCCAACTAATGGGGAGGTTTTAGGGGTCCCAAACCCGGGTTTGGCACCCCACCGAGGGATTTTTGTTTCCCCCCGGGATAACGGTCCCTTCTTTTTCCCCGGGGGGAGTTTTCTTAAACCTTTAGATTTGGGGTCGCGGGGGCCCCCCCTTTTTTTTCGTGTTTTTGGGGGACATCCCCCCCCCTCTCCCCCTTTCAAACCTCGTGCATGTCCCCCGGGCCCTGGATGCCCCAAATAAAAAGGGCATCAAGGGTTTTTTTGGAGCCCCCACGACAGGCCCTGTTACGGGCTTCTGCCCGCACTAAAAATCCACTGACAGAAAACCGAAAGGGCTCCCCCCTATTTGAGCCAAAAATAAAAAGGGTTTTGGGTATCCACAAAATATTTTTCGCTTTTGGGGGCCTAGCTACAAGTTTGGGCCTAAATCCTGGGTCCCTTTTAGGGACTGCAACGGTTTTAAAAACCCCGGGGCCTACCAAACCCCCGCCTGGGCCCCTACCCTCCCCATACCCAACTTTCCCTTCCATGTCTCTCTCCCCAACCGGTTTGGGCTGAAACGCTTCTTCCCCTGGACCTGTCTCGCCTTCTCCTGTTGGGCCCCAAATCTGATAACATCTTTGAGAACCCAAAGGGGGTTTGGCAAAGAAGACAGTGAGGGGGGAACGGTTTTTTCCCCATTGACCCGGAAGGGGTTTGGGCCGGGAAAAAGGGGGGAAGGGGGCCGTGGGAACCGGAGACCAACCTGTCCCCCTGACCCTCCTCTCTAGGGTTTTTAAAAAAAAAAAAGGGGGGGGGCCTAAGGGGGGGGGGACTGTCACGGGGGGCCCCGGGCTCCGCGCCCCCCCGACCATCTCCCCCTCGCAGGGGTCCTTTGGGGCGGCGGCTGCGGCGGCCCCCCGACCCCCCCTCTGCTGCCCCGGCGCCGCCTCTTTCCCTTACCCTTTTCCCCCCGCTCCAAAACCCGCCCTTCCTGTCCCGGGCCCCCGTTTCGCTTGGGCCCCCGCTTTAAAGGGGCGCGCCGGGGCCCGGTTCTCTAAATTTAAAGGGCCAGTGTCCCTAATTGGTTTTTTGTCGGGCGCTGGTCCTATTTAAGGGATCCGCCCCCATACTTCCCCCGCCAGTCTTTGGTGTGTTTCCCGGTTTTGGTTGAGGTATTTATTAAACCCCGGACCATCCCCCTTGCTTAACGTTTTTCCCACCTTCCTGTTTTTCCGCCTGCCCGACCGCTGCCCGTCCTGACTACGAACCCTCTGCTGCCTGCCCCGACCCCTTTTGCCTGTCCCCGACTAAAACCCCCCGGATTACGTTTCTGACCACGCTACCCCGGGCCCCCCTCCCCAAGCAAGTCAACTCGGGTTTAACCCACCTGGTACCTACGCCGCAGCAATCCATCCCGCTTTGGGGGGCGGGCTCTGGGAAAAAACCGGGGGCTTTCTTAGATTCCGTTCCCTGGGGTTTAGCTATCATCGCTTGCATTTTGGCCCCGCGATCCCCCCTCCCCTGACAATTATGGGGGAAAAAAATGGCCCTGAAATTTGGAGTTAAAAACGCCAAATTTCATGTGTCTAATAACGGCATAGAATGCACATGATTTATGAAAACGCTTTACAGTGCATTTTAGCGCATTCTAGCGCTCGAGCGACAGTTCGGAATCAGGTACACCACTTTGAAAGTGCTCTACCTGTTTTCCCGCTGAATGCCCCCCAAAATGCTGTGCGAAAAAAAAAAAATATGTAGCTTTGCATGGGTTTTTAGTGTGCCCCCTCCCTAAAGCCCCCCCAAAAACAGGCAAATTACAAAGCACCAAGGGGCCCCAAATACTGGGGCCCCCCAGTTTTAAAAGATGTCGGGCTTTTTTTTTATCAAAATCGTCTTTTTTAAAGGGTAAAAATAAAACATTGACTTTTTGAATACCAGCTTTTCCTTAAATAAAGCTGATCATATTGTTTCATAGTTTGAGGGCCCAAAAAAAAAACATAAATTGTAGAAAGGGAGAATAATGTTTCCCCGAAATTCACTTGCCCCTTTTTAAAACAACCCCTGATCCTTTTTCCCTTTCCTCCCGCTGCCTGACACTGGGGTGCTAAAAGTTAAGTTTTCTGTCCACCAGGATTCCCAAGTCCCTTTTCCATGTCACGGGTTTCCCGTGTTTTTTCCGTTTAACAAGTAAATCATGAATGGATTTTTTCCTCCCCAGGGGCATAACCTTGCATTTTTCAGGTTAAAACCTCATCTGCCCCTTTCCCTGCCCCGGGCCCCCAACTTAAACCAGATCCCCCTTTTTAAAAAAACAATTATCCTCTATTTGTTTTGGGTTCCTTTACAACTTTTTATCATTGCAAAGAAACCCATATTCTACTGTGCAACCTTTTTGGGAAAAAATTTATTCATGAAAATGTTTTAAAAAGGATAGGGCTCCTGAGTGCTTGGGCCAAACCACTTTTGGGAAAAGGGGTTTAATGTGGATAAATGTAAGGGGATTGAAACGGGGGAGAAAAATCTTTCAGGCATCATATTCATGGGGGAGAAAAACTTGAACCCCAAAGCAATGTCAAACAGTTGCCCTAGGGCCCCTAAGATATTGGGATGCATTAAAAAAAGGGATGGGCTCGCGGAAAAAGGTGTAATTCTACCGCTGTTTCAAAGCATTTGGGGCGACCCCACTTAGAATATGCCCGTTCAGTTTCCCGGGGGCCCCCGTTTTAAAAGAAAAGTTTAAAGGGCTAAAGAAGCACAAAGACGGCCCAACCCCAAAATTAAAGGGGAATTTGGGGCATCTTTTGTTTTTGGGGGGAAGGTTAAATAGAAAAAAAAAATTTATTTATCTTGGGAAAAAAAAGGCTTTTGGGGGACATGATTAATTTTTATAAATATATAAATTTATCCCCACAAAAAAATAAAGTGGAAAAAAA
>JAODAL010032182.1:0-47347 GCA_025379985.1 Phyllomedusa bahiana | reverse complement strand
AAAGGGGGAAGTTTGCATGTCTTCTGTTTTTGTATTCACCCTGTTTTTAGTTTCTAATCATCAACAATTCTGATCAGTCAAAGGACAAGTTGACTGCCCTTTAGGGGTTTTCTCCGAAGACACAATCATTGGGTTTTGTCCTTTTTCATTCATTCTGACAAAATAAAAAAAGGGAAAAAACAAACATAGTGGCAATGTCATAGAGTAGGGGGTTGGGAAACACATTAGGAAAACCCCAAAAGGGGGTCGAAGAGAAAAGGGGTCTTTTTACGCACATAGTAAGCCAAAAAGGGCCAATGACAATTGTGGGGTGGCGGTAGCATATAGGCCACAGTTTTGGCACAAGACTTAGTGTGAGAGCGGCAACATGAGGAGGACACAAGGGGTACAATTACACATGTAGAGGTGCGGCAGCTGAGTAGGCCACAGAGGGCACAAGACAATGAGAGGGGGCGACAACATGAGTAGGTCATAGAGTGGCATAATGACAGATTGTGGAGGCAGGAGCATGAGCAACCACAGAGGGGCCAATGACAGATTTGGAAGGCAGCAGCATGAGTAGGCTAAGAGTGGCACAATGACTTAGTGGGGGTGGCTAGAATGATAGGCCACAAGTGGTAAAATGACATAGTTGGGGGGTTAGGGAGCATAGTAGTTTACAGAGTGGCCAATGACAATTGTGGAGGGGCAGCAGCTTATTAGGCCACAGTTGAAAAATGACACAGTGTGGAGATGTGGGGTAGCAACAGGCACGGGCCGGGAGAGTGGCCAATTTACATAATTTTGAAGGGGTAGCAGTTAGGTGACTAATGGGAGGTGGCCAGCACAGCTCGGGCCCGGGAGAGTAACATCTGAAATATCTGGAGGTGACAGGACAGCTGAGAACATGAGTGGTGAGGCGGCAGCAGCATCAGATGTCTACATAATGCCCCAGTGAAGAGTGATGAGGTGGGTGGCAATACCAGTCCCTTGTAAAGATGGGGGGTGGTAGGAGGAGCAGCTGGCAGCAGATTTATGGCATCAGGAAGGTGGCAGCTCAGAACAGCAGCTGTGGCAGGTAGTCAGAAGACTCCAGACTCATTTGTCAAAGGCGGCATGGCTGATCTAATCTATCATTGCAATTTTGGGAAAACAGCGTGCACGCCTGATTCATCTTAACAAAGGGGAGTCTTCCACTTTCGGGTGGGCAACAGTTCTCCTTTGGGGGGGAAATATGGGGCCCCCGCTGCCCTGAACACCCGCTCTGATCCAACACCTGCCCGCGGACAGCTTCCCCCATGCAAACTTGGCAAGTTTGGTGCAAATCAAGTTTTTCTGCCCGTGGCCGCAGATCATCAATGTGGGGTGGGAAGGGGGCGTCCCCAAGAGGCCATCACCGCGGTTCAGGTCCCCCCAGGTGCGCTGATGGTGAACTTTTTCTCACTAGGCGGATGAAGAAAGCTGCCCAAAAAACAACCCAAATCAGGTTCTCTGAGGGAACTGCTCCTACCCCCCCCCGCAGCAGCCATGGCAGTGGTAGTGAGTGCGAGGAACCCCCCCGGGTCAGACCTGCAGGATAGGGGGCCAGATAGGCAGCGCCAACTACATAGATGTCTCAATAGTACTTGAGTTGTCCTCCTCTCGGCGGGTAAAAAAGCCCCATTTTGGACCTGTAGCGGGGTCTAAGAGGGGGGAGAGCCAAAATTTCATCCCCTCTGCGGGATGGTGACTATGTTATCATCCCCGGGCAAATCAGCATCATCGGGGCCATCTGCGCAAGTGACTCTGAGGGGCTCCCTGCCTCCACCCCACTGTAACTGCCATGGGGTTAGCTGGGTCTTGCCCCTCTTTCTTATCTCCCTCTACCCCTACGGCTTCAACTGCTGCTCCTCTCCTGTCACCTCGGTAGAAAAACCACCATTTTGCCAGACATTGATTGTGCTCCAATGTCCCACTCCTCCTCCTTCTTCTCCAGTTTAGCCCCCACCAGACTCATGTGGCTGTGAGATGTAGTCGCCAGGTCTCCAGTCCCCTGACCAGACAGATTTTGCTGCATCTGTTCTAGGACATGAAGCAGTAGAATGACATTGTTCAACCTGCATCTGCTTCCGGGTCCCTGTGCCGCACATGTGAAGCAAGGGAGCAGTGTGAGCCGGAGCGGGGTGAGTGCCACTCACCTCGCTCCGACTCACGCTGCTCCCTTCCTTCACGTGTGCGGCACAAGGGACCCGGAAGGGGAAACACGTCGCAAGCCCCCGCTTCCTGCTCGCCGTCGCGCCAATTTAGTTGGTGCCGGGAAGCCGCTAGCGGGGGGAAATGGGGGCATATTGTTGTGTCCATGGGGTCCCTCTTCTTATCATTGGACATCATACCTTATATGGGAAAGAGGCCCGCCTGGAGAAGCCATATGCGGTGCTTGTGAAGAGTAACAGCCCCTCCTCAGAGGATGCTATGGATACTGGAGATTGTTCATCCTATAGTCCTGGAGACGGACAAATAACGTGGCCTCCTCAAAGGGTCTGAGCAAATGGCAGGTGTCACGCATGAGCTGACACTGGCTGTCATCAAAATTACACAGGGGAGTTCTACTGTCTGCTTGGATCATAAAGAAATCATTAATGGCCTTTCTGGAGGCTGGATTTCCAACAGGTGGAAATGTTGCATATAAGCTTATGTTTTTGGGAGGCCGTTCTGCCGCTGAAGCTCAAGGAAGGTGTGCTTGGTGGTGTAGGAATGGCTGAAGTGCATGCAAAGTTTCCTGGCCATTTTTAGAATGTCTTGCAGATCGGTGGAAGACTTGAGGAGCCATTTGACAACCAGATTAAACACGTGTGCCATGCAAGGCGCATGGCCCAGTCCTCCTTGGTGCAGCGTAGACAACATGTTCTTTCCATTGTCTGTTACCCTAGTTCCGATTTTCAGTTGTCGCAGAGAAAGCCAGGAATCGATTTTATCTTTCATGACGCAGAGCAGTTCATGTGTGACTTGTTCTCCCAGGCAAACCAGGTGTATAACTACGTGTCACCGCCATGTCCTGCACATGTGTTATGCTGGAGAAGCACTAAGATTTATCGCTGCAGTGGAGGCTGAGGTGGTGGAGGAGGTGGACACTGGCGCAGGATCAGCAGTTTGACAACGTGGAGAAGAAAGCAGCATCTCCTTTCCAAGTTGCTGGTGTGGCTGGGCAGGAAGCACATTCATCCATAAAGGACATGTACTGCTCCTGACCGTAGTTACAGCTCCACATGGCCGCACTGCCATGCACTTTGGTAGACACCGACAGGTTCAAAAAAAGGTACACCTTCTCTTCTACATATTTCTGCAGGACTGGTACTGCCTTTTTCAAAAAGAAATTATGGCTTGGGACTCTCTATCTCGGCTCAGGACAAGCCATCAGTCCTCTGAATGGTGCAGAGTCCACCACTTGAGAAGGGAGAGACTGCAGTACCACCAACATGGATAGGAGCACGGTTAGTTTCTGCGCAGTAGGATGGCTGGACGTACACTGCTGTCTCTTGGCAATCGCCTCAGTGAATGACTGCTGGCGCGATGAGTGGCGAGGAGCAGGAGCATCTGGGGCCGGTAAATGATGGAAAGACAGACAGCTCCCTTCGGCAGAGGTGGTGGAGCCTTGACTGCCTGAAATGGCATGCGTGCCACTAGGTGCTGCTGCTGTTGCGGGATGGACCACCACATCTGAGACACATTTCACCCCGGCCACTGGATGGTGACACTGCATATGTTTATGCAGGGCCGTGGTGCCAACAATAGGTCTCTGGGTACGCTTCACTTTCTACCCAGAGATTCTACATATAGCCATGTTTTCCTCCTCCGCCACATTGCCGAGTAGGTGATTTTACCACCAACGCTCTGCACTGATTGACTGCTCCCGACCTCGCACTGCTTCCACCCTGCTGAATCCCGGCTACACTTCCAACTTGCTGGCTGCGCCACTGCCTAATGCGCAAGCTGCCGCCTGCCTTCTTCTCCCGGTGATAATGATGAGGGCCTTGCTTGACCTAGTTCCCAAGTGCGATTAGTTACATCATCATCGATTAGTGTTTGCCCATCACTGATGTCCTCCTCAACAGTCTCGGTGTACAGAGTCTAACCACTCACAACATAACCTCCCATGTCATTCTCCACATCACTATTTGCCTGCCTACTGCATAAAGCAGTGATTGTCTGCCCCACCTCCTTGCTGCCCAGTAGCTGCTCACTGTCCTCAAATAGTCCGTCCTCACTGTATGGTGGTTCAGAGCCCACAGCACATAGTAATTCTCTGACTGAGGGAACCTAACGGGACAGAGGCAGGTTGAGGACAGGTGAGGGTCCCTGACCTGCTCCCAGGTCATGCTAACTAAGGGTTGTGTCTGACAAACACACCGACTTTTGGCTGGGGTTGTTAGATGTCATCTGGGAGAAAGTGGATGACCTAGTCAACCATTCAACAACCGTTGGATTGGTGAACAACGCACGGCCGCTAGATGACACCAGTAGCTCTGGCCTCGCCAAGTCACCTCTACTGTGCTGCGCCCTGTGCCTGCTCCAGGAACATTTGTGCCACTGCCACTTCTCTGTCTGACATACTGTTTGATCAAAAATTTACAATAAAACAAACTGTTTAATGTAGATGTGTGTATGTGAGAAATACACACACACTGTATTTCAAAGATAGTTCACCATAATGTGAAAAAAGTATCTGTTTGGCATAGAGAGAAATGTACCAAAATAAAAAAAAATGCTGGTTCATGAACATGTGTGTTTATTACACACACACACACTGTGTAGTTGAAAGGTATTTCAACCCAGTAACTGTAAAATCGTAAGTATTTGGCACGGAGTGCAATCTAGTGCTGCTGCAGAGAGATCTGTGTGCATAAGAGACACATTGGCAAGTGGCAGAATGTAACATGGTTGGTCTGTTTATAAGGCTGTGACAACACAGATGCTGTCTGGCTGCTGATTGGCTGCATGTCTGCATGTCATGGCATTGAGTGCGTTCCTTTCTTTCTCCCATAGTTCTCTGCCCCATGTCACGCCATGCACTCGTGGCCATTTCAGATTTGTTACCCCAAATCGCGAGAAAATTCGGCTTCGTTTAGAATTGAATTTTTCCTGAAACTCAGAACAAATTCCACTTTGCTAGAATCTATTTGCTCATCCCTATTTATCATCCACCGAGAATAAAAGGCCTAGACAATGTCTCTTATCAGCATTGCATTGTTTTATAACATTTATTTAGGTTAAACTGAACCTGAGCCCAAACTGTGTATAGTTTGTTTCTATCACCACCTCTGTGTGTTTACAATAGTAAGGTGAAAGAGAACCAGTGAGTGTGAGATTGTGAGGATGAAAACCAAAACTACAGAAAAACGTATCAATAGAGGTATGATGACGATTATATAGTCTGGTTAAATCGCTCTAAATAACCACTGGTTTCAGGGTGGAAAACTGATGAAAAAGACAACTCCATGTTTTCCACAGAAAGCCCTCCAGAACTTTGCCCTAAATTGCACACCCCTGTCAGAAACAACACTTTTGGGAATAAACATGTACACAATTTGATCAATAAACAACCTGGACAGCGTTTTGGAATTTAGGAGCTGAGACCAAGGAAGAAAATGACACATTGTACTAAAGTGGTCAACTACTACCTATATTACCGTCTTACTCTCATAAATGAGCAAATCAGTGATAAAGTCCATGGACAAATTGGACCATGGCCTTTGAGGGATAGGCAACCGGTGAAGTTCCCCCATAGGTTGCAAATGAGGAGTTCTAACCTGAGCACAATTTTCTCAGACAGAAACAAAGGTGGTAACATTACAAATCATGGATGACCTCCCATAGCAACAAATGATATTTCTTTAAGTTCCTGAGATTCCTAGGTAACCACACAGTCTAAAATATGAGGGTACAAGTAACTTTCCCACGGGAGTGTGGGGCACGGCTAACTGCTGATGCTCTTTTATATCTGAGGCAAGATCAGGAGAGATAGCAGATACTGCAATACCCTTAACCAGATTGGGTTCTGGTGGTAATTCCGAGTTGAACAAAAGCTTTGAGACAATGTGTCAGCCTTAACTTTCTTAGACCCGGGTCTGTACATTACAATCAAATCAAATCTAATAAAAAATAGAACCAAGATAAACTGTCTGGGGTTAAGGCTCTTGGCAAATTCAAGATAGGTCAGATTCTTATAATTGCTTAGTATATTTATCTGATGTACAACCCCCCTCTTAAAAGTAACGTCATTCTTCAAAAGTCCACTTAATAGAAAGAAGTTCTCAATTACCAATATCATAATTTCTCTCAGTGGAAGATAATTTGCTAAAGAAGAAGGCACAAAGATGTAAATTTGTTAACATCATCAGGTTTTTAAAGGGGTGGCCCCACTACAGGAAAGTTTCACCACTAACTGTAAAATGCAATTTTAATAAAGTTTGTCATTTTTCTTGTGTGCTCTGTTTGTACCGTTTGTTCACTTTGTCTCTTTTTGCTTACCCATAATATAGTTTTAGTTCCTAAGGATTCCAGCCTCTCTTCCTATCTGTTAATTGGCTTCTAGCATTGCTGCATCATTATGATGTTACTGGTGGCCAGAATTGTGAATGAGCATTTCTCGCGCATGCGCGGTATGTCCTGGCCACTATGTTCTAGTTCATTGTAAGCCCCAGAACTGACTTTGGGCATGCACAGTAAAGCTGGTTTAGTTCTAGATGGCAGAAGCCAGCTCCTGATCATCTCGTAAGTATGGGAGCAAGTGCGGTGAGCTGAGGAACATGATGACGTCATCGGCTAGTCTGAGTTTCATTCCGCCCAGCAAGGGGAAGGAATATATACCATTTTATGAAAATCTGCAGCAGCTGAAGACACCAAAAGCAATGAGGTGGAACCACTCCTTTCAGTAAATCAAAACCCTTTTTCGTCAGATCCATCAACGGTTTGGGAAAATTCTGAATACATTTTCGATAATCATTGTTTAGATGTCCAGTACTCAGATATGCAAGAGATTGGTGCCCATGGAGAGGATATTGCAATCCCTTTAGCATATATAAGTCTGTATATAAGTTTTCAAAGGGATTTTGTATTAAACCAAAATATAGAAAGTATCTTTACCAGAGCCCGCTGCGAGACAGTGTGTTCTAGGTTGCAAAGAACCCAGTTTAATCCAACAGGGAGGTCTAAAGCTTCAAACACCACAGGATGCGCAAACAGGACAAACAGAAGACAATACTAATACCCAAACAAGGAGAGGGGTAGCAAATTGTGAAGCAGAGGATAACTGTAAACAAAGCCAAAGTCCATTGTACCACCATTTATATTTTCTTGATATGTTCTTGCTTGTTTTAAATAAAGTATATTTTTATGATAGGTTCTCTTTTCTTTGTTTATCTATCATTGTCATGATTGTGCCTGAAACACCCCCGTCTTTTGGCTCTGGTCGCCGGCCACGGCCAGTACGACGTAAACCATGGTTTTTTACTTAAGACTACGTTTTTTATCACTAGTGTGAACTGGGTTTGTTTTGTGCTGGGTGCTAATTGATTCCTGGCCAACGCCCGTGGCCAGGAATCTTCCAGCACACTCGTGGTTAATTTTGTTCCTTCTTGAGTGACAGCCGTCTTCCCTATCTGGTCTTTTGTTCCCTTTTGCCTATTGCTTCAGTTCTAACCTTTCATCTGTTCCTTTATAAGGTTTTCTGCTTCCTTCCGGCCTTGCCTGCTATTTTGGCTCATTGCCCTATAGTTCGCCTGCTCTCTTCTGTTGCTTCTGTGATCTCCTGACCTTTCACTTTGCACCCCGGTTATTCTCTTGTCTCACGATTCTGTACCACGCTGCCCATATTGTTGCCGACTTTGGACTGCCCCCGGTTATTCTCTTTGTCTCACGATTCTGTACCTTGCTGCCCGTATTGTTGCCGACTTTTGAACGCCTGACTACGTTTATTGTTCTGTGTCTGTTTGTCCTGTCTGTGTCACACCTATACCAGTGCAGCCATCAGTCTTCTGGTTGGGGCCGGCCTATTAAGGAGTCGGGTTCCCCAAAAGGCAGGGACAGAGGCTGGGACCAGTTTTCAGGGCCTCACTTGTCTGTGTCTTTGTGTGCGTCCCTGACATAATAGCAGGCCATACCCCATCAAACCCTCCCGGCGGTTCAACATGAGTACCGACTTGTCCCGGGCACTGACCACCTAGATGAGTTGACAACCCAATTCCAGGGCATGGCGGGACTTAGAAATCAAATCTCGCAGAGTTTGGACGCCATAACAACCCCAGTACCTGGACTTGCCGCTCCGTCTGTCTCCGTATCTGCCCCTGCGTTTGTGAACCCCAGCGTCCGTTACAAGTCTAAGATGCTTCTACCGGATCGCTTTGATGGAAACCCAGACAGGTTTTCCCAACTTTCAGGAATCCTGTCACCTGTTTTTTCGCTTTAACTACTTTCCCACTGAGGCAGAAAAAATAGCGGTTGTGGTGTCTCTCCTCCAGCGCCCACCTCAGGATTGGGCTATAGCTATGCCCCCTGAAGCCACGGAGTGGAGTTCAATTGACAGATTTTTTCAGGCTTTAGGTCATGTCTATGATAATCCTAACCGTGTGGCATGGGCAGAAACTCACCTACTGTCTATTCAGCAGGGCCGCCGCTCGGCCGAAGAATATTGTTCGGAGTTCCGCCAATGGTGTACTATGACCGGGTGGTCTGATCAACCCCTTAAAACCCTGTTCAGACAAGGGTTGTCTTATGCAGTAAAGGATGCCATGGTCAGCCATCCAACCCCTGACACCATAAATGACTTCATGACTCTAGCTGTGACAATTGACAGAAGACTGAGGGAGAGACCCCAGGGGAAAAACAAGGGGGGTTGACTTTTCATTTATAGTCAGATTTTTGTGTAAAATCTCCTCCTACCTTCTCTAAAAATTCTCCCCTTCTATCCTCACCACCTTTGCGAAAAAAACCCAAAGGGTGTTGGTTTTACATCGCTCCACCAGGAGGAGACATGGGGTTGGAGAATCCTTGTGTTTTTTTTGTGGAAAACCTGACCTTTTTCAAAAACTGTCCACTGGGCCCCCAAGTCACCTAAAGGAAATTTCCAAATGTCTGAGTAATTTCGGGAAAAACTGGGGGTATACAGGTACCCCTCGAAAACTCGGGTAATACTTTTTTTTTTTCCCTTAACCTTGGTCTCAAATTTTTAAGAATTTCGCTTGTAAAGCATATTGACTCAGGGGGCTGCTGCTATTTCGTCAGTTGGTTGTTGCGCTTTGTTCCCGACTTTTGGGGCCCGCCGACTACATTTTTTGTTCGTGTCTTTTTTTTCGTCGTGTCGCACCTATACCAGGCACCCTTTGGGTTTGGGGCCTGCCTATTAAGGATCGGGTTCCCCAAAAGGCAGGGAAAAGGGGCTGGGGACCAGTGTCAGGGCCTCACTTGCTGGTTTTTGTGGGTCCCTAACAGTCCTGACAACATTTTTTTATTTTACCATTTGCTTGTGTTGGTGATTAAATTTGTGTTTTTTGTTGGGGTTCAGTTTTAGGGGGACAGCCATGTCTTGATAAGTTAGCAGTTGTGCAATACTCTTTCCATTTACTGATGTTGATGTCTAACAGTACTCCATGAGATGTTCAGAGATTGAGCAATATTTTTAAAACTTAACCCTGCAATACACAGTACTTTCCTAAAACTTGATCCCTCAGCTGTCTGGTGTGTTTCTTGGTTTCAGATCTGTTTGTTACTTGTTTCATAACAAACCTCTGAGGCCTTCATAAAACAGTCGTAGTTATACTAAGAATAAATTGCATACAGATGTGCTCTATTAGCTAATTAACTAACTTCTAAAGGCAATTGTTCCCACTGGACTTTATTTAGTGGTATCAGAATACAGAGGTCTGAAAAAATATGCACACAACACCTTCAGCTTTTTAATTTGCAAAAATTTGGAAAAACATGTCTCATTTTCTCTACACTTCAAAAATACTTGCTTCTATGTGTTGCTCTATCTCATAAAATATCATTTAAATACATTTAGGTTTGTAGCTTTAACATTTAAAAATGAGGAAAAGTTTGAGAGGCATGAATACCTTTGCAACCCACTGTTGATGCTGCCAGTTATCATATGCCTAGAATCATAAAGTGGTGGGTCCACATTCATTCACTCAAGGGTATATCTCTGTATTTGGTTAGTTAAGCTGGCACTTCCTAAACTATATATATATATTGCAAAAGTTTAGGAAGTACCAGCTTAACTGACCAGCCATATATACATCTTTATAACTACTTAAAACAGATTATATAATTAATTTAAAATTAAAGGTTCATAGGGGACCAGGCTGTTTTGCATATTGGAGGATAAATAGAGAGGAACAGGCAGGTTTTCTTTACTGTAGAATTTTTCTGATATTTAAAAATCACAGAAATCTTTTTATTTCCTTTTAGATGTGGCATATTTTTCAGTTTTTTCCTCCCCAACTTCTAAGATCCATAATTGTTTTTATTTTTTAATCAACAGACATATGAAGGCTTGTATTTCGTCATGAGTTGTATTTCAGCTATTTTGTAGAATTCACTTTCTCTAGGGGTTTCAATCATATGGCATTCACTTCACTATGTAGTATTAGGGTATGTTTACACGGCTTAAAATGCCATGTATTTGGGCACGCATTTTGCTGTATTGCACAATATATGCGGCAAAATGCGCGCCGCAATTATGGTAATTCATAGCTCTCATAAGGAACTATGGATTACGCGTCGTCTACCCGCGCGTACAGTACAATAGTATTGTACGCGCGGGGGGAGAATTGACATGTTGATTGTTAGCGGCAGTTACGCACCACTGATAATGCATGTCAATGGGGCCGGCTGGGTGCCGGACCCCCGTGCTTTGGAATTACACGCTGATCCGCGAGTGGTTCCAAAACACACGGCGTATTGCGACTCGTCCTATACGTGCCACAATAAGCCGTGTGAACATACCCCTAAGGAAATGTTAACTGTATTTAAAATAAAAATACTTTAAATAAACAAAAATGATTTTCCACTGTCTCCATATTTTGAGAGGCTTGGGTGTTGTATATACAGTGGGGAAAATAAGTGTTTGATAGACTGGCAATTTTTCAATTTTTCTCACCTACGAAGAATGGAGGTCTGTAATTTTTATCGTAGTTACAATTCAACGTTGAGACAATCTAAAAAACGGTCCAGAAAAACACATTGTATGAGTTTTAAATAATTAATTTGCATTTTATGGCATGCAATAAGTATTTAATCATCAACGAACTAGCAAGAATTCTGGCTCTTACAGTCCTGTTAGTTTTACTTTATGAAGCTCTCCTACTCTGCACTCATAACCTCTATTAACTACACCTGTTTTAACGCATTACCTGTATAAAAAACTCCTGCCCACACACTCAATCAATCAATCACACTTCAATGTCTCCAACATGGCCAAGACCAAATAGCTGTCTAAAGACACCAGAGACAAAATTGTAGAACTGCACAAGGCTGAGATGGGCTAGAGGACAATAAGCAAGCTGCTTGGACAGAAGGCAACAACTATTGGTTCAATTATTAAAAAATGGAAGAAACACAAGATGACTGTCAATCTTCCTTGCTCTGGGGCTTCCCCAAGACCTCGCCTCGTGGGGTAAGGATGATTCTGAGAAAGGTCAGGAATCAGTATAAACTACATGGAAGAACCTCGTTAATGACCTAAATAGAGCCGGGATCACAGTCTCAAAGATAATCATTAGTAGTGATGAGCGATTGCGTCGATTATCGTCATCGGGTTGATAGTCGATATCGTCAATTATCGTGCCGATATCCGATAGACGATAATAGATTATCGCCAATGACTATTAAAGTTTATGGGAGAGGAACAACACCTTCATTCTTACACCCAAACAGGGCTGGAGAAGCTGAAATTAACATTCACAACAGTAAACTGGATACGTGCTACATCTTAGGCAACACACTTGTTATAAAAGTCACAGAAAAAAAGTCACAGACCATTCACTATCCCTGTCTTGTACCACAGCATGACCCTTAAACCTGCATGACCCACAAATTAAAAAGTGCCAGAAGGAAGTATTATTTGAACCATCATTTTATTTGAACTGGACATTGATTATCCATGTCCTGGGCCACAGCATGAGCCCCGAACCTGCATGACCCTCAGATTAAAAAAGTGCCAGAAAAAAGGAGTTTTTTAACCACCATTTTAGTTGAACTGGACATTTACTATATCTGTCCTGTACCGCAGTATGACCATTAAACCTGTCTGACCCACAGATTTAAAAGTACCGTAATAAGGATTCTTTCAACCACCATTTTAGTTGAACTGGACATTGACTATACCTGTCCTGGGCCACAGCATGAGCCCCAAACCTGCATGACCCCCAGATTTAAAAAGTGCTGGAAAAAGGAGTCTTTCAACCACCATTTTAGTTTCACTAGACATAGACTATCCCTGTCCTGGACCGCAGCATGAACCTTAAATCTACATGACCCACAGATTAAAAAGTGCTGGAAAAGGAGTCTTTCAACCACCATTTCAGTAAAACTGGACATTGACTATCCATGTCCTGGACTGCAGCATGACCCAAAAACCCGCTCAGGTGCCCTTATGGACCATCAGCAGAAAATTTCTCAATAAGAAATAAACTATATTTAAAACTAAAAACAACTTGTTTTCCATTACTGCTGCTGCTAGAGCTACTTGCCATTCTACTGGTGACATTGTTCCACCGTGACATTAGAATGTGAAGCAAACAAAACAGATATCCCCAGTAGGTCAATGAGGCCTGTCTGAAAATCCTTCATTCTACTGTCAAGTGGGTTGGAGGAAATTACTGATCAAGGCGGGTGAGGCTGTAAACGTGGATCACGCAGGTTCAGCTGGCAGGGCCGGACTTACAGTGGGTGTGGTGAGAGCAAGGGCTAGCGTCCGTCATCTATTAACACGCAGGTTCTGCTAGCAGGGCCAGAGTTGCAGTGGGTGCGATGAGAGCCAGGACTGTTGTTCGTCATCTATTAGCACGCAGGTTCAGCTAGCAGTGCCCGAGTTACAGTGGGTGCAGTGAGAGCCCAGGCAGGCGTCCATCATCCATTAACATGGCAAAAAATGCCTTTATGATGCAGCATCGAAAACAGTCGTGCTGAAGCAGAGTGCGGAAGCGGAAGTGTGAGCTCAGACCTCCAGCCTTCCTCAGTACACAGTCAAGACCTGGGTAGCGCTAGAGAAATTTCTGCCTCTACGAGAGCGCTTGCCCCTCCGTATGAGTGCGGACCAATTGAGCTTCACTTGGAGATGCTGGTGGTTAACGCTCCTTTTTCACCCAGGTGCCCTTTTTCTTGGAATTATTTTTCTCGTTTCATATCGTTTTGGGGGAAAAATTGTCTCGTTTTGGGGTGGCAAATGTGCCCCATAAACTGCCCTTGAATATCCTAATCTGTTCAAGTCTTCCTGTACTCCCTTGTAAAATTCGATAAATATTGTATCAGATATTTTTTTTACGAAAGTTTTTTAGTGTTTAATTCTAGAAAACCTTTTTAAAATAGGATGAATCCCCCCAACGTCTTTGTTTCTTTTTTTTTTAATTGTATTAAATGGGTTGTTTTGAGAGGGCGAATTTCCCCAAAAAATTGTTTTTGTTCACTTCGCAAATTTCTCAGCAAAAAAAAACTTCGTTCCGAAATACTTCGGCACGAATCACTTAAAAAAAGCTATTTCCAGGCTGCACGAGTGAGGGTGCTGTGGGAAACGTTGTCCCATGCTTAATTATGAGGGGACATGGTTTGGTCTTCATAAATGTTGTGTTTTGTTTGACACGCACATGAGCCGCGCTCTAAGTGCTTCATCCAAATTCCCGGGGCCCTTAAGGGGGAAAAAAATAAAAAAAAAAACTGAGGGGGAATGAGCCTGTTAAGTCATGCGAGCGACAGCTGGAAAAAAAAAAAGCTGGGGGCTCAGTGGAAACTCAGTGACAGAGTGTGGAGGTGAGGCTGAGGTCAGAGGTGGCACAAGACATTTGGAGGTGGAAAAAAACGGGAATGGGCCACGAGGGGCCCAAAATGACACAGTGTTAGGTCACGGCAGCAGCCCAGCAGCAGCTGAGGTCAGACGTGGCAAAATGACACAGTGTGTAGGTCAGGGCGCGCCCAGCGCAGCATGAGGTCGGGGACAGTGGACAATGACACGTGTGTAGGCCCCCCCACGGCAGCAGCCACGAGCAGCATGAGGTCGACAGTGGCCAATGACAAAAGTGGTAGGTCACGGCAGAGCCAAGCAGCAGATGAGGTCAGCAGTGCACATGACAGAGTTTGTAGGTCCGGCAGCAGCCCGCAGCAGCATGAGGTCAGAAGTGGCAAATCATTTGGGGGTGAAAAAAAACAAAAATAGGCCCAAGTGGGACAATGAAAAAGGTGGAGATCACGGCGAGCCAAGCAGCAGTTGAGGTCAGAAGGGGCACAATGCGAGTGTGAAGGTCGCAGCAGCCACAGCGCGATGAGGTCAGACAGTGGCACAATGACGAGTGTAGGTCCGAGCAGGCACGCGCAGCATGAGGTCGGGACAGGGCACAATGACCGTGTGTGGGGTCACGGCGCGGGTCAAGCAGCAGCAGAGGTCGACAGTGGAAAATGACATTCGGAGGTGGCAAAAAACGGGTGGGGCCACGGGAGGGGGGGGACAATACACAGTGTGTGGGTCACGGCGCAGCCAAAGCAGAGCATGAGGTCGACAGTGCACAAAGACACAGTGTGTAGGCCGGCAGCACCCAAGCGGGCAGCATGAGGTCAGACAGGGCAAATGACACGTGTGTAGGTCACGGCAGCAGCCACAGCAGCAGATTAGGTAGACAGTGGCACAATGACAGGTTTGTAGGTCACGGCAGAGCCAAGCAGCGCATGAGGTAGACAGGGCACAATGAATTTGGGGTGGAAAAAACAGGATAGGCCACGGTGGGCAATGAACAGTGGTAGATCACGGCGCAGCCACAGCAGCAGCATGAGTAGACAGTGGACAATGACACGTGTGTAGGTCACGGCAGCAGCCACACCCGCAGCATGAGATCAGACAGTGGCAAATGACGAGGGGGAAGGTCCAGCAGCACCCACGAGCAGCATGAGGTCAGACAGTGGCCAATGGAGGTGTAGGTCCGGCGCCCCCAAGCAGCAGCAGAGGTCAGCAGTGGCACAATGACACAGTGTGTGGTCACGGCAGCCCCCAGCAGAAGCATGAGGTCAGCAGTGGACAATGACATTTCTGGGGGGGGGCAAAAACAGGAGAGGCCAAGTTGGGACAATGCACAGTGTGTAGGTCACGGCAGCCCCGGGGCAGCAGCATGAGTAGACAGTGGACAATGAAAAATGGTAGGTCAGGGCCCAGCAGCCACAGCGCAGCTGAGGTCAGCCCCAGGGGCAAAAGGGACATTTGGGGTGGCAAAAAAGGATAGGCCACAGGGGACAATGACAGAAATGGAGGTGAGGGCGGCAGGGCAAAACAGCTGAGTTCAGAGAGTGGCACAATAAACCCAGTGTGGAGGTAAGGGCAGCGCCACGCAGCAGATGGGTCAGCAGTGGCACAATGAAGAGGTGGAGGTGGGGTGGCAATTCCCAGTCCCTGGTAAAGATGGTTGGTGGCGATGGGAAATTGTCAGCAGATGTGTGGATGGGGGGTTTTCGGCATCAGAATAGTGGCTGAGGCAGGTAGTTTAAACCCCAGCTCATTTTCCATTTTTGGGGTGAGGCGTATGATTGATGTGTTGGCTAAGGCATTGGTGGTGGAAACCCTGGAGTCCCCCTATTATCTTGAAAAGGTCGTGCCCCCCATTTCCCGGGACGGGGGGTTCCCCCTTGGGGGGGAACGAGGGCCCCCCGCCGCCTGAACACCCGCTCTGAGCTAAACTACTGGTCGGGCAGGACGCTTCCCCACTGCAAACTCGGCAAGTTGGGCCAAACATCCAGTTTGGTCCCCGTAGTCAAGTGGATCTTTATCTGGGGGTGGCAGGTGCTTAAAAGTGGCCCACCCCCTTTTGGTTTCGGGTCTGCTCAGGTCCTGCTGCTTGGGGCGACTCCCCTTCACTAGGGGGGTAAAGGAAGCAGTCATCGTGATCCAGATTTAGGTTGCTGCTGATAGATGGTCTCTCCGACCCCCCCACCTTCCCCCGGCACCCAGGGCAGTGTATGTGAGCGGGGGGAAAAACCCCCCCGGTCAGACCTGTCAGTGGGGGAGATGCGCACATGGGCAGCGGCCAACGGACTACGGAGGTTTTCCCCTATAGTATTTGAGTTTGTCCTCCCCTAAATAGCTGGGAAAAAGGTCCCATTTTGGACTGGTAGCGGGGCCCAATAGGGTGGAGAGCCAGAAGTATCCCTCTCCCGGATGCTGATATTCAGCTGCACTACCAGGAAAATCAGCTGCTGGGGCCACGCAAAAGTGACTCCGAGGGGCTCCTGCCCCATCTCCACTGTAACTGCCACGGTGTTTGGGTCATCTGCCTGTCTTCCTCATCCCATCTAGCTCCCCCCCCCCCCCCATGCTCCTGCCCCTCCTCTTTGTCCCTGGGTAGAAAAACCCACTCATTTCACCAGACAAGCTTCTGCCCCCAAAGTCCTCCCCCTCCTCCTCCTCCATTTCAGTCCCCCCCGGACTCATGTGGCCCGAGATGTAGTCGCCACGTTCCAGCCCCTGCCCAGACAGTTTTTTCAGACTGTTCCAGGACTGAAGCAGGGGGAATGACGTTTTTCATCCCTGTCCTGGCGACTGACAAAAAACATTGCCCTGAATGGCTAAACAAAACGGCAGGTGCACGCATGAGCTGCCAGGGCTGACATAAAAGTTACACAGGGGGACTTCTGTTGCTGGAATAAAAAAATCGTTAATGGCCTTCCTCTGTTCATACAGTCGGCCCAAAAAATTCCCAAACTGGAATTCCAAAGGGGGAAAACATGCAACAGAGGGTGTTGGGGGGGCCCGTTCTGCCGCTGCCCCCCGAGGAGGGGTTCCGGGTTTTTTAAAGAATAGTAAGTGCATGCAAGTTTCCTGGCCATTTTAGAATGTTCTGAAGTGGTGGAAGATTTCGGGAAACCCTTTTCCCAAAAACCGTTGAACGGTGCCCCATGCAGGGCGCAGGGCCTCCTCGTCGGTGCAGGCGGAACCCCCATTTTTTCCCCTTTGTCCTCCATGGTTCCCGATTTGCAGTAGGCGGGAGAAAAGCCAACATGTTTCTTGCTCCCAGACGGGGAGCAGTTCCCCCCCTGTGTGAGCTCGTTCGCCGAGGCAAGCAGGTGTAGAATGGTGAACCCCGCTTTTCCCCTCACTGGGGTATGATGGGCAGTATTGTGGAGGTGAGATGGTGGTGGAGGAAGAGGAGTCGGCATTGGCGCAGGAGCCGCAGTTTAAAAAAAGTGGAGGAGAAAGCGCCGTCTCCTGCCCAAGTTTTTGGGGGCCCCGGGGCCAAAGCCATTCACCCAGTGGGCCTAAAGGACATGTCTGGCCTGACCGTAATTACGTCCAGACGCCCCGCGCTGCCTTTTGCCCCTTTGGGAAACAAACCGAAAAAGCTCAAGGACGGGCCCCACCTTTGTTTACTTTTTATAAAAGTGTGGTACTCCCCTTTTTGGAAAAAATTACGGTTGGAACTCTCCATCTGGCTCGGCACAAGCCTTTTGTTTTTTAAAACGGTGCAGAGTCACCATTGGAAACGGGGGAAAAGGCAGTACAACAACTTGGACGGGGCCCGGTCAGCTCTGCACCTTGGGGTTGGACGCATACTGTTGTCTCTTTGAAATCCCCCTGTGAAGATGCGGGCCCCATGAGTAGCGAGGGCGGCATCTGGAGGGGTGATGTAAAGAGAAACAGCCCCCTTTGCAGAGGTGGGGACCCCTTTGACTGGTGCATGGCTGCGTGCCACTGGGCGTGTGTGTTGCTGTTGTTGCTGCGGCGGAAGGTGGACCACCACATCGACCCCCACGTTTCTCCCAGGCCACCGGATGGTGAGCTGATGTGTTGGCAGGGCTGTGGTCCCAACCTTACCCCCTAGCCTGCTTACTTTCTGCTTCAGATTCTACATATACCATATTCGGTCCTCCGGTGTCTTAGCAAAGAACTGCACACCGCCGAGTATGGATTTTACCCCCAAACGCCCCGCATGAGTGATACTGCCCCCCGCTGCCTCGCTGGCCCTGTGCCGCTACTTTCTTGGCCCCTGCGAAGCGGGTTTTTTCCCCCGTGGCGCTTGGCCCCCGACCTACCTGCCGTTTACCCCTTCTGACTCCGGCCCACAACCCATTTTGTCGGCGCCGCTGCCTGCGGCAGTGCGCCCTTTCCCCTGACGATGTGAAGCCCTTCCCTCACCGGCCCCCAAGTCGGTCGGCTACTCATCATCTTTTGTGTTCATCGTCATGCTGCCCTCTCACGTCTTGGTATGCAAGGCGCCCCCTCAAACATGACTCCCATGCCACTCTCAACATCTTACTTTGCCCCCTACTGCAAAAAAGCAGGGGGTATTGGCCTCATTTCTTCGCGCCAAGTAGCTGCTGATGCCTCTCAAATTTTTATCCCGCACTAGGTCGCTGAGCCCAGACCCCATAGTAGATCTCTGGCTGAGGGAACGGATGGGAAGAGGCGAGTTGAGGGCAGATGAGGGCCGTGACCCCCTCCCGGGCATGCCAACTAAGGGTTATGTCTGACTTCCCCCGACTCTTGGTGGGTTGTCAGATTCATCTGGGGGAAAGGGTGACCTAGCAACCAATCAAGAACCATTGGGTTGCTGAACAACCCCGGGCCCCTAGTGACAGTGGCAGTTGTGGCCTCACGAGTGCCCCCTGCTGCGACGTCCCCTTGCTGTGCTGGACTGGGCTGGAAGTTTGTGCCCTCCATTGAGGTAAAGAGCCCGCCAACCCCTCTGTCTGACTACTGTTTGTTCTAAAATGTACAGACATTTTGATGAAGATATCTGTATATGATAAATACACACCCTGTATTTTATGCCAAATGAACCCAGTAACAGTTGGTAAAACCTTTTAATTAAATTGCGCTCCACAAATGGGAGGAAAAAATTTACTTGTATTTGCCGTTTTAAAAAACTCTGTGTATTTTATGAATTTTAAAAACAAAAAAAAGGCTTAAAATTAACCTTCGGGTATGAATTATGCTACAGAATTTCTTCTGTGGGGTGAAAAAAAAAAGTTTCTTTTTGGTACAACTGCAGAACAACGTTAATTAACGCCTGGGTGTAAATTGCGCAAAAGAATTGAGCAACCACAAATATGCTTTGTGATGTTACAATTGGTGTTTTCTAGCCCCCACAACAAAAGATAAAATTGTAATTAACCTTTGCTTTGAATTAGGCTACAGGAAAATGTATTATTTTGGCGGTGAAAATATGGTTTCTCGGGTCACCCCAGTGAAAAACAAGCTTTTTAAAACCCCGGATGTAAATTGCACCAAACAATTGAGCCCCCCAAAATAGGGAGTCTGTAGCTTGTTTCAATGGGGTTTTTTTACGCTACACAACAAAAGGGTAAAAATTTTAATTAACCTTCGCTTGTAATTTTTCTACAGGAAAATTTATTAATTTTTGGGGTTGAAAAAGACGGTTTCTTGGATACCCAAAATGAAAACAAGCTTAATTAACCCCTGGGTGTAAATTGCGCCAAACAATTTAGCCCCCAAAACTAGTACTTTTTACGTGTTAAATGCGTTTTTTTTTGCCCCACAATAAAAGATAAAATTGTAATTAAACTTTGCTTGTAATTATGCTACAAGAAAAATTTATTATTTTGGAAATTGAAAAAGACGGTTTTTGGGTCACCAGTGAAAAAAAAAGCTTAATTAACCCCTGGATGTAAATGGGGGTAACAAATTTAGCACCAAAAACTACATTTGTAGCGTGTTAAAATGCGGTGTTTTTTAGCCCAAATAAGAATAAAAAATTTTAAATTTAACTTTGTGTGAAATTTTTTTTTTCGGGAAAAATGTATATTTTTGGCTTTTAAAAAAGCGGTTTCTTGGGATCACCAAGCTGAAAAACAATGCTAATTAACCCTGGATGTAAATTTCGCCAAAAAATTTTAGGCCCCCACAAAATAGTTGTTTGTAGGGTTCAATGCGGGGGTTTTTTGCCACACAATAAGAGATAAAATTGTAATTAACCTTTGTTGTGAATTATGTCAGGAAAAATGTATATATTTTGGCATTGAAAATGCGGTTTTTGGGATCCCTCAGCTAAAAAACGTTAATTAACCCTGGATGTAAAATTTGGGCCAAAAAATTGAGCCCCCACAAATGTAGTTTGGGAGGTGTTACAATGCGTGTTTTTTTGCCACAATAAGAGAAAATTGTAAATTTCCTTTGCTTGTGAAAATTTTGCAACAGGAAAAAGTATATATTTTTGGGGTTGAAAATGACGGGTTTTTTTTGGGGTCACCCCAGCTAAAAAAAAACGCTTAAAAACCCCTGGAGTAAAAGCGCCAAAAAATTGAGCCACCCTAAACTTTTTTCTTTGTAGCGTCTTTTCAATCGGTGTTTTTACGCCCCAAAAATAAGGATAAAATTGTAATTACCTTTGCTTGTGAATTATGCCGGAAAAAAAGTAATATTTTGGCGTTGAAAATGCGGTTTCTTGGGTCACCCCCAGTGAAAACAACGTTAATTAACCCCTGGATGTAAATTGGCCCAAAAAATTAGCCCCACAATTTTAGTAGTTTTTAGGTGTTACAAAGCGGGGTTTTTTTCACCACAAGAAAAAGATGAAAATTTTAAAATTAACCCTTCGCTTTTTGAATTTTTGCTCAGGAAAAATGTTATATTTTGGGATTGAAAAATTCGGTTTCTTGGTCACCAAGCTGAAAAACAACGTTAAATTTAACCCCCGGGTGTAAATTGGCCAAAAAAATTGAGCCACCCTAAACTTTTATTTTGTTGCGTCTTACAATGCGGTGTTTTTACGCCACACAAAAAGAGATAAAATTGTAATTAACCTTTGGGGTTGTGAATTTGTACAGGAAAAATGTTATATTTTGGCGTGAAAAGACGGTTTCTTGGGATCATCAGCTGAAAAACAAAGTTAATTAACCCCCGGATGTAAATTGCGCCCAAAAATTTAGCCACCCAATTTGTGCTTTGTACGGTTAAAGCGGGTTTTTTAAAACCCCCCTAAGGTAAAAATTGTAATTAACCTTCGTTGTGAATTTGTCAGAAAAAATATATATTTTTGGGATTGAAAATTTCGGTTTTTGGGGTCACCCCAGTGAAAAAAACGCTTAATTAAACCCTGGATGTAAATTGGCCCCAAAAAATTGAGCCACCCTAAACTTTTATCTTTTTAGGTTTACAATTTCGGTGTTTTTACGCACAAATAAAAAGATAAATTTTAATTAACCTTTGCTTGGAATTATGTAAGGAAAAATGTATATTTTTGGCGTTTTAAAATGACGGTTCTTGGGATCACCTAGCTGAAAAACAACGCTTAAAATTAACCCCTGGATGTAAATTGGCCAAACAATTGAGCCCCACAATCTAGTAGTTTGTTTTGGGTTACAATGCGGTGTTTTTTACCCACACAATAAGAAAAATTGAATTAACCTTTGCTTGTGAATTTTTGTAAGGAACATGATATATTTTGGCTGGAAAATGCGGTTTCTTGGGTCACCAGAGTGAAAAAAACGCTTAATTAACCCCGGATGTATATTCGGCAAAAAATTGAGCCACCAAAAGTGTTTTGTTTTTAGCGTGTTACAAAGATGTTTTTTTCCCCAAAAAAAGAGATAAAATTGTAAATTTAACCTTCGCTTGTGAATTTTGTACGGAAAAAATGTATATATTTTGGGATTGAAAATGACGGTTTCTTGGGATCACCACAGCGAAAAACAACATTAAATTAACCCTGGATGGAAATTGCACCAAACATTTAGCCCCCCACAAAAAAGTAGCTTTTAGTGTGTTCAATGGGTGTTTTTTTTTCGCACACAACAAGAGATAAAAAATTTTAATTAACCTTGTCGTATTTGTACAGGAAAAATTTAATATTTTTAAATTTAAAATTACGGTTTCTTTGGGATACCACGCTGAAAAACAAGTTAATTAACCCCCCGGATGTATTATTGGGCCCAAAGAATTGAGCACCCAAACTGTAGCTTGTGCGTGTTTCAATGCGGTGTTTTTTACGCCACACAATAAAAGTAAAATTGTAATTAAAATTTGCTTGTGAATTTGCTAAGGGAAAAAAGTATATATTTTGGCGTTTAAAATGCGGTTCTTTGGGGTCACCCACGTGAAAAACAAGTTTAAAATTTAAACCCTGGATGTAAATTTCGCAAGAATTGAGCCACCCCAAACTAGTGCTTTGTAGCGTTTTCAATGGGTTTTTTTTACACCACACAAAAAGATATAAAATGGTAATTAACCTTTGCTTTGAACAGTCAGGAAAAATGTATATTTTGGCGTTGAAAATGAGGTTTCTTGGGGTACCACAGCTGAAACAACGCTTAATTAACCCCCGGATGTAAATTCGCCAACAATTGAGCCACCACAACTAGTAGCTTTTAGCGGGGTTACAATAGGTGTTTTTTTTCACTACACAAAAAAGAGATAAAATTGTAAATTAACCTTCGCTTGTGAATTATGCTACAGGAAAAATGTATATATTTTGGCATTGAAAATGAGGTTTTTGGGTCACCACGCTGAAAAAAAACGCTTAATTAACCCCTGGGTGTAAAATTGCGCCAAAGAAATTTAGCCCCCCTAAATTAGTAGCTTTTTAGGTGTTAGAGCGGGTTTTTTTCACCACCAAAAAGAGATAAATTGTAATTTTCCCTTTGCTTGTGAATTATGTACAGGAAAAATGTATATATTTTGGGTTGAAAATGCGGTTTCTTGGGTTCACCACGTTTTTAAAAAAACGCTTAATTAACCCTGGAGTAAATTGCGCCAAACAATTGAGCCACCACAAATAGTGTTTTGTAGGTGTTTCAAGCGGTGTTTTTTACGCCCCAAAAATAAGAGCTAAAATTGTAATTAACCTTTGCTTGTGAATTTTTGTACAGGAAAAATGTATTTATTTTGTCGTTGAAAAAGACGGTTTTTGGGATTCCCACAGTGAAAAAAACGCTTAAATTTACCTGGTGTAAATTGCACCAAAAAATGAGCCCCCAAACTAGTGCTTTGTAGGTGTTACAAGGCGTATTTTTTAGCCACCAAAAAAAAAAGATAAAATTGTAATTAACTTTCCTTTTTAATTATGTACGGAAAAAATTTATATATTTTGTCGTTGAAAAAAGACGGGTTTTGGGTCACTAAAGGGAATAACAACGCTTAATTAACCCCCCGGTGTAAATTGGCCAAAGAATTTTGGGAGCCAAAAATGAAGTGGTTTTGTATTGTAAAAACGCTATTTCTTTAAAAGAATAAAAAACGGGGTTTGATCCCCTTGGATATTCAAAGTGCTATGAGCAGATAGGTTTAAGTATATGCAGTGCAGTGGACGCACACTGGATTTAGATCCAATACCCAAAAAAATAGAAAAGAACGTTAAGAGAAGCGTTCTGAGCAAGCTGAGACACCCCCCAAAAAACGCGTATAAAAATCAGTTCTTCAGTAACAATCAGCCGCGGCAGCACCTTCCCTGATCAGTACAGTGAGAGCGGTATTAGCTCCCAGCGTCGCGCCCTGACTTATATAGTGCGGTGACGTCACAGAATCCGCCGGTCTCTGATTGACTTCATCTCTGCAATGTATGCAAGGGTTTATGCCCTTCTTCCTCCAGAGTGCTTTGCCCCATGTAGCGCCATGTGCTCGCAGCCATTTTATCAATCAAAAGCACACTTGTTCACCGAAGTCCCCCAACTTCGACTTCGTTCAGAACCGAAGTTTTCCTGAAATTCTAAACGAATTCCACTTCGTTAGAATCAAGTCGCCCATCTCTAGTTGCCTCACTACAGGGATTGCTAGCTATGTTAAAGATCTTGCAAACACAAGTCATTTTGCAATATGTGTCCATTACCAGTGTCCTACCTATTCCTGTTTTTGATAGCACCATCACCCTTGAGCCACTCTTGACAATTGTGAAGAACAAATGTCTGTTAGAAACCACATTTTTAACAGTAGGACCTGGTGTATAGCTACATTTCACAGCAACATGACCCCAAAAATTCAAAACATGACCCTTGAGCCACTCTTGGCAATTGTGAAGAACAAATGTCTGTTAGAAACCACATCTTTCACAATAGGACCTGAAGTATAGCTGCATGTCACAGCAAAATGCCCCCCAAAAATTCAAAACATGACCATGAGCCACTCTTGACAATTGTAAAGACAAATGTCTGTTAGAAACAAACTATTTTTAGAATAGGACCTGTAGTAATTTGCTGCATTCAAGCAGCTTGCCCCAAAAAATTATAAAAATGATTCTCAGCCACTTTTTAAAAATTTGTGAGGGAGAAATGCACTTAGAAGCCACATTTCTGTTCCAAAAGACCATGATTTATAGCTGTTTTACAGCACCATGACCCCAAAACCATTTGAGAATGCGAAAAATTCTAAAGATAAGTCAGTAAATGGAATACGTTTTTTTCATAAAACCCTTGGTGTCTTTTACAGTCTCCTCACCGCAAAACACCAAAAAAATTTAAATTTTGGGAACTGAGAATAAAAATTGCAGTAAGAAATGATCATTTAAAAAAAAAAAGTTTTCAAGAGGACCATTTCTTTTGGAAGAGTTATGTGAAGTAGACCGGCAACTAATCGGTGACCCTTGGGAAATTGGGGCCACAACATCATCAGGATCCATGCCTGAATTCATCTTGATGAAAGTCAACGATCCCCATTATCAGTGGAAAGCCGGATGCGTTTGTCTGTAATGACTCCTCCATCTGTGCTGAAGGTCCGCTCAGATATGACGCTGGCTGCTGGGCAGGACAACACCTCTATGGTGTGGTGAGTGAGCTCGGGCCATTCATCCATTTTGGATACCCAGAAGTCGATTGGGTCCAGAACACATCCAAAAACATCGGGGGTTGAGACGCAGATAGTCGTTGCACCATGATCTTAAGCCGGTCTCTGTGTGTTGTATGTGTGCCTGCATTACATGCATTGGTGAGGTTGGGAAATAAAGATTGCCGAGGTCACCCATTAGGCTTCTGCCACAATGCCTGTGCGTGCCCATACGGCTACTTGGCGCTCTACTGCTATCATGTTGCTGACGTTGTTCCACTGTGACATTTAAAGAACGTGAAGCAGACGCAACAAATGTCTCCAGTTGATCAATCAGCATGGTCTCCAATTCCTGCATTTTACTCTCTATTTTGTGAGGGGAAGGAAAGTGCTGAGTTTTGTTTTGTACCGGGGATCGAGAAGGTTGGCCAGCCAGTAACTATTGTTCATTTTGATGGCCTTTATGCGAGGATCATGTTGGAGGAAATGGAGCATCCAAGCACTCATGTGAGAGATGGAGCCTTGATTTCCCAAGCCTCTGGGTCGAGGGGCACTAGCAAACTGATCTTCCTCATCTTGCTCCTCTACCTCAAATTCGTGCCAACCTCTTTCCAAGGCAGGGACATCGGTAACGTCGGTGTCCAGGAATACCTCAACCTCCTCCTCCTCCGCTTCCTCCGGCACAGCTTCAACACAGCCCTGAGAGCTGAGGCACCACCTTGCACTAGCCCTGGACCCCGAACCACTGCCTAATGAAGACCGATAAAATTTTGAAACTGTCGGGCCTTGTGGATTCGACGGAGAGAAAGACTCCGTGTCCGCATCTGTGTCCGTCTCCTCCTCCGTCGCTGGCGGGACCTGTTGTTTCAGAGTGTCCAACGATCGTTCCAGAACTAAGATCACCACAATGCTCATGCTGACAAGGGCATTGTCCGCACTGACCATTTTGGTGGCTTCTTCAAAACTGGCAAGGATGGTGCAGAGCTCTTTCACCTGCCTCCACTCTCGGTGGTTCAACACCCCGAGGTCCGTACCGCTGCTTGTCAGGCCATGTGTCACTTCGTACTGCGTAATGGCATTGCGCTGCTGCCACAATCGCTGGAGCATGTGGAGGGTGGAATTCCAGCGTGTTGCCACGTCAACAATGAGACGGTTAACTGGGAGGCCGAGCTGACGCTGCAAACGCGCCAGGCGGGACGAAAGCAGGGTGCGAACGGCGGAAGTGTGAGCTCAGACCTCGAGGCTTCCTCAGCAAGCAGTCCAAACTCGGGTAGCGCTTTAGAAATTTCTGGACGACAAGGTTCATGACATATGCCAGGCAAGGGATGTGCTCCAGCCTACCGATCTTAAGGGCGGCCAGCAGATTTCGACCGTTATCGCACACCACCTTGCCTGGCACAAGGTTCTTGTCACCCAGCCAGCGCTTGGTCTCGTTAAGAAGAGCCGTCCACAGCTCCTGACCTGTGTGTTGACGGTCTCCAAGACAGATTAATTTCAACACGGCCTGGTCTCTCTGGACACGTGATGCCAACAGAGGACCGTGGGGAAAAGATCCCTGCACCATCCTTGCGGTTTTGAAGAGCGTGCACCGAGCCTGAGAGCCACCGTCAGCACTAGAGACATCCACCCAGCTCACCCAGTGAGCTGTCACAGAGATATAGCGGCCTTGGCCGTGCTTACTAGTCCATGTGTCGGTGGTCAGATGGACTTTGCCGGACACAGATGCAGACAACGCACTTGAAATTTTAGATGACACGTGGCTGGCCAGGGCAGGGACAGCTTTTCTGGATAAGAAATGCCTGCTCTGCATCTGGTATTGGGGGCAGGCAAGGGCCATGACGTGGTGGAACCCATCTGTGTCCACCAAACGGAAAGGCAACATTTCCAACGCCAAACGCCTGGCAATGCCAACATTCAGGATTTTGGCTGTGGGATTGTTTGGGTTAAAGTGTTTCTTCTGCTCCACACCCTGGCCGACCGAAGGCTGGCCGGCGTGCAGGTCGTCACCCGGGTGGACGGAGACGGCTTAGGTTGAGTCTCTGGTGCTGCTGGTGGTACTCGGGCGACGGCGGAGGCTGAAGCAGAGGCTGATCCCTGATCATGACTCTGAGAGACATGGGCAGCTGAGTTACCCTTGGTGGTGGCGGAGGAGGAGACGGCAACAACAGAGGGTGTGACAGTGGTTGGAAGAACAGCATCGGTGTGGCCTTTTTTGGCCAAGTGTGCCCTCCATTTCAACTTATGCATTCGCTGCAGGTGACTAGACTAGACATGTTGGTGGTGGTTAAACACCTAAGATTCTTGCCTCTACTGATGCATTTACGGCAAAGGCGGCATATGACATCGCTGGGTGAATCAAAGGCTTGCTCGGAAAAGGCCCAGGCTTGAGTGGTCCTTGAGAGGTTAAATTGTGTATGGATAATAAAAGGTGGTTTTGCACCTATGAAATATACCTGCAATTACTAGCAAATTTCTGTATCGTAATATAAGTACAAGGTGGGTCTCTGAACAAAAATGTACTGCGCCAAAGTGAAAAACACCTAATTAAAATGAGTATGGATAATAAAAGGTGGTTTTTGCACCTATAAAATAAACCTGCAATTACTAGCAGATTTCTGTATCGTAATATAAGTACAAGGTGGGTCTTTGAACAAAAATGTACTGCGCAAAGTGAAAAACACTAATTTTAAAATGAGTATGGATAATAAAAGGTGGTTTTTGCACCTATAAAATAAACCTGCAATTACTAGCAGATTTCTGTATCGTAATATAAGTACAAGGTGGGTCTTTGAACAAAAATGGCGTGCGCCAAAGTGAAAAACACCTAATTAAATTGTGTATGGATAATAAAATGTGTTTTTTGCAATTATGAAATACAACAACAATTACTAGCAAATTTCTGTACCGTAATATAAATACAAGGTGGGTCTTTGAACAAAATTGGCCTGCGCCAAAGTATAAAAACATCTAATTAAATTGTGTACGGATAATAAAAGGTGGTTTTTGCAATATGAAATACACCTGCAATTACTAGCAAATTTCTGTATCGTAATATAAGTACAAGGTGGGTCTTTGAACAAAAATGGCCTATGCCAAAGTGAAAAACACCTAATTAAATTGTGTATGATGATAAAAGGTGGTTTTTGCACCCATGAAATACACCTGCAAATACTAGCAAATTTCTGTATCATAATATAAGTACAAGATGGGTCTTTGAACAAAAATGGCCTGCGCCAAAGTGAAAAACACCTAATTAAATTGTGTACGGATAATAAAAGTTGGTTTTTGCACCTATGAAATACACCTGCAATTACTAGCAAATTTCTGTATCGTAATATAAGTACAAGACGGGTCTTTGAACAAAAATGGCCTGCGCCAAAGTGAAAAACACCTAACTAAATTGTGTTCGGATAATAAAAGGTGGTTTTTGCACCTATGAAATACACCTGCAATTACTAGCAAATTTCTTTATCGTAATATAAGTACACGGTGGGTCGTTGAACAAAATTGGCCTACGCCAAAGTATAAAAACACCTAATTTAATTGTGTACGGATAATAAAAGTTGGTTTTTGCACCTATGAAATACACTCACAATTACTATCAAATTTCTGTATCGTAATATAAGTACAAGGTGGGTCTTTGAACAAAAAGGGCCTGCGCCAAAGTGAAAAAATAATTAAATTGTGTATGGATAATAAAAGGTGGTATTTGCACCTATGAAATACACTTGCAATTACTAGCAAATTTCTGTATCGTAATATAAGTACAAGGTGGGACTTTGAACAATAATGGCCTACGCCAAAGTGAAAAACACCTAATTAAATTGTGTACGATGATAAAAGGTGGTTTTTGCACCCATGACATACACCTGCAATTACTAGTAAATTTCTGTATTGTAATATAAGTACAAGATGGGTCTTTGAACAAAAATGGCCTCCGCCAAAGTGAAAAACACCTAATTAAATTGTGTACGGATAATAAAAGGTGGTTTTTGCACCTATGAAATACACCTGCAATTACTAGCAAATTTCTGTATCATAATATAAGTACAAGGTGGGTCTTTGAACAAAATTGGCCTGCGCATAAGTATAAAAACACCTAATTTAACCCATTAACGACCTTGGGCGTATCTGTACGTCCCTGGGCCGCTATGGGGCTTTGCAGGGGGATCGCTCCGCGACCCCCCCGCACAGCCGGCGGGTTTTAGCGGCAATTCGCCGATAACACCCGGCAGTAACAGCGCCGGCGGGTGGCTCCGCCCGCTGGCGCTGTTTTACCCATCAGGCGCCGCGGCAAAGATGGCCGCGGCGCCTGAATTAACGGCGATCGGTGCCGCGCACCGATCGGTGCGGTGATCGGCATAAGCGCAGCTATGCTGCGCCGATCTGATTACCGGGCATTGTGGTGGGGAGCCTTGTGAAGACTCTTGTCACTTATCCTGGCCGGTTTGCCCCAGTTCCGTCCGCAGACAGGAAGTGGGGAAACCGCCATCTTTGTACACCCTAATGCATTGCCTATGCAATGCATTAGGTTGTATTAACAATCACGCCACCTAGTGGTCAAGTACCATAGGTGGCCTCAATGTTACAGTAAAAAAAAAAAATAAATCAAGTTTTAAAGTACAAAAAAAAAAAAGGCTCAAAAGTTCAAATCACCCCCCTTTCCCCATTTTACAAATAAAATCATTAAAATAAAAAAAAAAGTTACACATATTTGGTATCGCCGCGTCCAAAAAAGTCTGATCTATAAAAATATAACATCATTTATCCCGTATGCTGAACATCGTAGAAGAAACAAAATTCCAAACGCCAAAATTGCGTTTTTTGGTCATTTTACGTCACTCAAAAAATGTAATAAAAATGATCAAAAAAGTCGCATGCATTCCAAACTGCTTGCGATAAAAAGTACACTTCATCCCGAAAAAAATACCCCCTCACTGACGTCCGTAGGTGTTAGTACAAAAAAGTTATTGGTCGCACAAAAAGTCGCCGTGGCGCAAATTTCAAAAATAGAAAATGTTTGGAATTTTTTTACGGTACCAAAACATAACGGAAACCCTACATGTTTGGTATTGCCAGATGTGCAACATCCTGAAGAATGCAGATTATATTTACCAAAGATTGAACGCTGTAAAAGCAAAACCCCCGCAAACATGGCGAAAATACTTTTTTTTTCTAAATTAGTCCCACTTTGAATTTTTTTGCGGTTTCCCAGTATATTCTATAGTATAGTAAATAACACCTTTAGAAAGTACATCTTGTCCTGCAAAATAAAAGCCCTCATGTGTCTATGTAGGTGGAAAAATAAAGAAGTTATGGCTTTCAGAAGGCGAGGAGGGAAAAACGAACGTGTCACCCAAAAAAAAGCCTGGTCCTTAAGGGGTTAAATTGTGTACGGATAATAAAAGGTGGTTTTTGCACCTATGAAATACACCTGCAATTACTAGCAAATTTCTGTATCGTAATGTAAGTACAAGGTGGGTCTTTGAACAAAACTAGGCTGCACAAAATAAAAGGTACTATTTCACATCAGGTGCAAGCTGTGCTGGCCAAAAACTGGTAAAAAAAAGCCATTTCAATGCAGGTTCAAAGCAGTCTGGGCTGCACAATATACACTCTCCTTTCAAAAGTCTGCCTGTCTGTCTGTGTTCGCCCACACCCTGCCCCCCCCCCTCCCCTGCGGCTGTGCAGCGCTAGATGCTTCTTTAAAATTCTCAGCCTAACTAACTAAAACTGAAATTCTCTAATCTACCTATGTTCTAATGTTCACAGCTAAAAGCATAGTTGTCTGTGTGAACAAACTGTGTCTCTGAGCTGAGCTGTAATGAGGAGAGATCTAACACACGTCCTGCTCTAATTAGACACACTGACACACTGATGCTGAACAGGAAGGGCTGTTCTATGCAAAACGAGGTCATGTGATTTTTCCAGCCAATGACAACCATGCACATCACAGTCATGACGTCGCACACCCAGCTCACTCTGCTCTATGCTCTAAGCCGATTTGCTGGCCGCCAAAATTACAGGAAGCGCCGACAATGGTGCGATAGTAATAGATTGTGCGTAGATTCTCACCTAAATTATCGTGTGATCGGAAATTTCCGATCAACCTAAAAACCCGATTTCAACTTTGTCGATTATAATCACTCATCCCTAATCATCAGTAATACACTATGCCGTTACGGATTAAAATCCTGCAGGGCACACAAGTTCCCCCTGCTCATGTCAGCACATGTCCAGGCCTGTCTGAAGTTCACCAATGACCATCTGGATTATCCAGAGGAGGCATGGGAGAAGGTCATGGGGTCAGATGAGAACAAAATAGAACTTTTTGCTCTCTACTCCTCTCGCTGTGTTTGGTGGAAGAAGAAAAATTAGTACAACTCCAAGAACACCATCACAACCATGGATCATGGAGGTGGAAACATTGTGGGTGCTTTTCTGCAAAGAGGACAGGACAACTGCACTGTATTGAAGAGAGGATTGATAGGGCCATGTGGCTGGGACAATGTGTCCTGAAACACAGAGCCAGTAAGGAGTGGCTCTGTAAGAAGCATTTCAAGATCCTGGAGTGGTCTAGCAAGTCTCCAGACCTGAACCCAAACAAAAATCTTTGGAGCAAGCTGAAACTCAATGTAGTCAAGCAAAAGCCCAAAAACCTGAAAGATCTGGAGAAGATTTGTATGGAGGATTGGGCAAAATCCCTGCCGAGGTGTGTGCAAACTTGTTCAAGAACTACAGTAAACATCTGACCTCTATGATCGTATACAAAGGTTTCTGTACCAAATACTAAAAGTTCTGTTTTTCTATTGTATCAAATACCTATTTCATGCAATAAAATTAATTATTTAAAAATCATACAATGTGATTTTTCTGGCTTTCTGTCTCTCACAGATGAAGTGTGCCTATGATAAAAATGACAGACATCTCCATTGTTTGTAAGTGAAAAAAATTAGCAAACTCTGCAATGTATCAAATATTTATTTTCTCCACTGTATACTATTTTGATTGTTTTTAACTTGGCTTTTTTTTTATTTATTGGTGGGATGAAAAAAAAATAGCAATTTTGGCATGGTGTTTCATTTTTTTACTGCGTTTACTTAATGTGCAGTTTAAATAACATTATCCTTTTTCAGTATATCTTTGGTTGTTATAAATTATTATTATTATTATTTATTTTTAAAAGGCCATTAATTCCAGGGCGTGTACATTCAAGGGGTTAAAAAACAAAACAAAAGTCAAAAAAGTTCAATGTGATAGTAGTACAATCACGGGCACAGATGGAGAGAAAACCCTGCCCGCGAAGGCTTACAATCTACAAGGATGGGGGAAAGAGACAGAAGGTGATAAATGTGATAATACTATATATATATAATGTATACTCCAACTTGAGAGGCTTCTGTAAAACAGTTTTACATGCAGCTACATGCATGCATTGATAAGGCTCTTCATGTGTGATGTGTCTCAATCTAAACATGTGGTATTTCACCCAAGTTTTAAAACCTTGAACCACACACGTAGTATATAAATTTAGCCTCAGACAGGTTAACAGTCATATTGGCCCCCCCGTGTTTATCACTATAAGCCTAAAGCCAAGGGTCTATCACTATGTTAATAAAATTCTAGCAAGAAGGAATTCAAGCTAGAAAGTTATTATTTTGTTCCTGATATTTTCTTGCTTTATTTACTGGATTCTTAGATGATCCAGCTGGTATAGTAAACAAATGTCTCAGTTGTCATTATGCAACCAAGTGTGCTAATGAGCAGTCTGACCCTTCTCCATGTCAAAGATGTGCATTGTAACTGTTCTCTACACAACTGGGTGTCTACTAACAATGAAAACACACTTTAAACATAAGTAACACAAGTAAGGGAAACTAAAAGTAAAATAGGTAAATTTTAAACACAAAGTTACATGCTTTATTTTACTTGCTAGAATAATGTAGCAAATAATTGTGATACAGAGCTTACAATAATTCACTAATATTATTGATCAATAGATAGGACATTCTAAAACCGCTTTAATCAGCACATTTTAAACAGCATCTGATAGGTAACCTTTAATAGTACTATTATTTAGAATTTGATACAAAGGACATATATAAACCTTCAGACTATTTACTTTAATAAGGATCCTAATACACTTACACAAGAGAATGCCATACACAGCATTCTCATTAGCACAGAAACCTTTACTTAATTGTTTCCATATTGCTTTGCATCTTCTATTTAATAGCTATTCCTCCCACCCTTATATTAATATTGCACAGTAGATTAATACCTGCAGTGGGGTAATGGATTTTGTATAGTGATAATATTGTACTAGGTCATTAAACAAGTATAGATTCATTTTGTTCTGCTTCGCATAAACATGATGAGTATTTTGCTTTATACCAGGTTAAGGTGATTCTTTATGTTACCATGGGATAGTAAAATGTAAAGGTCATTATCATGCTTTCTTTTAATGCAATTCTCTATGACCTTCGTTTCTAAACCAACAATTTGTTCTCAAATCTCCACAACAAGTCTATTCAAAAAGCCCATACTAACAATGTTATGTGATGAGAAAAATACAGTTAGATAGTACTTCTATGATAATTCTATGCTCTTTATCAAACAAAATCCAAAGAACAAAACATGGTGTTGCCCATCAAATCTATAAGATGTCCTCCGATTAAATTAATTAGGCATATCTTAGAGGGTCTTAATACCCTTTCTTGTTAGGGTCCATATTTTAGCCTCCAACAGCTAGAATCCACATGCTTCTACTAAACAAAATCTAGATCACCACAGGGTACAAACAGGGTACAGACAGGGTACAGACTCTTAAACATGGAAGCATCCACAAAAGTCCTGTGTAATGGCTATAGTTCACATAAAATTAACTACAGCCCATGATACATGGTGCAACAGTAAAAAGTACAGCAAATGTAGATTAACCTAGTACACTTTTTTCAAATAACCATTATATATTTACCTCTTTACCTTTATATATATGTCTTTACCTGCCTTGCTCAAAAATCTCATTCTATCCTCAGTGGAGCCAAATCTCTTGCTAGTTCCATCTTTAAATACCATTTTGTGTACCTAAAGGACAGAATGCATTCTTTTAGTTCAGTACACTTTTTATCTTATATAGTTTAGGCTATACCCACCTAGCTGCCTAATGAAAGACTTGCCTACATACCTAATTACCTAATGGGGGGCTGAATATGTGTCTTTTGTAGTGAAATATAATCAGATAACATGAAGAGTCATGGTCAAGATATCATGGTCAATTTATACTCTACTACATTTGTTTTACTATTGCTATATGGTCACTTTATCGCAATAAAATTAATCTTAGCATAATGGTTTATATTACATCACTATATGGTGGTGATATATAGGGATTATTTTTGTTATATTATTTGGTCCTTGTATAATGTGACATTATTGGTAATATTTGTCATAACATACTGGTTTGGTCAGTAACATTATGGTGTTAATATTTGCTCTTTGAACAGTTGTATTATTTGGTAACTATAATTTTTATTTGGAAGTACTGTACATGGTGTAACGCTCAGTGGAAGTGGATCCTCTGGACCACCACAAGCGATGGTGTAAGCGGCAGATTGCTACCAGGTCGATACCCCTGACGTGACTTGCTTGCGGTGGCAGCCGAGGTGTTGCGTGGTAGAGAATCGTGTAGCAGGCTCGTAGTCGGGGACAGGCAGAAGTTCAGGACAGGTGGCAATGGTTCGTAGTCAAGGGATGGAAGCAGAAGGTACGGTACACAGTAGACAAACAAGATACTCGGGAATGCTTCCTCTCAAGGCACAGGGCACTGCGGAGGTACCGATACGGGGGCCGCGAGGACACCTGTAACACATGGAGCATTGTTATTAGTCATATTTTTATTAATATAAAATGTATAATTTTACAGAACCTAATAACGCCACAGTTTGTGTTGGTAATGATCTCCTGGAGGACACTGGCCATGACTGGCTGCTGAGTGCTCTTAAGCTATGTGGTTAATGGAGTCTAGGTTATGTTCACATAGGGGAATGTAAATGTTAATTTCAATGTCAATCCGATTGCATTTCCCATTAAAATTTGTGCATATTCAATGTCCCATTAAAGTTACTGGAAATTAAAGCTGTTCTTTATAACCTTATTTATTCTGAACTGCCACTCCCATTAATAAATAAATAAATAAAAATGGTTTTTTGCTGGTTGCCTCCCTTCTTCAATAGATTGGAAAGAAAAATGGCCCCAAAATGGTTTGAATTAAAATTTTAGCTCACCCCAGAAAAAATTTGCCTTGACTTCCGGGGGCGGAGCTACGGACTGTGGCCGCATTTTACATGGGCTCCCCACCTCAAGTTATAAAATCGCCTAAAAAAGCAAGCTGATCGGCTTTTATTGAATACCCCTCACATCTACGGGGATCGGTGGCGGTAACGGAGAGGTGGAGGACGCCTTCTCCACTAGACCCGGAGGTCAAGGAGCACGGGGTGGCTCCGCTTGTCTGAGCTGCAAGACGCAGCAGACACCAGGTGCTGCGGGAGCAGACTGCGTGCAGAGCGGCGTGGCGGTGAGGAGATAAGGAGAAGCACGAATCCGGAGAAGCCGCTGAACAAGCAGACAGACACGGGATTGGGGGAGGCGACAGTAACGAGCACGTGCGTGGTCCCTGGAGCAACTGGAAAGGCGACCGAACAGCGGACACTGCACATTGACCTGCCGGGAGAGGAATGTCTGACAGCCTGGCTCTGTTGCCTGTGAGGTACCCGGGAAAGGGCAGACCTGCAGGGCTGCTGGAGATACGGGGGACTGGAGAGCAGTCGTGATTTTTTCCGGGCTCTTCTTCACCAGCCTCGGGCGGGAAAGGTCCCCCTTTCCTTGGCCCCCCCAACTCTTTTTCCCTTTGTTTCCCCCAAATAGGGGGTTTTTTAAAGCCTCACTGGTGGGCCACATTAGGAGGAGAGCACAACAACCCACCCTCGAACTGAAAGCCGGGGGATAAGGCTAAGGATCACTCCTCACCTTTCTGCCTTTCGGTGTCTTGTTCTACAGACCCCATGGGGGAAAAAATCCCCATCTTGGGTAGGGCCAACAAAGAAAACTCACCCCCCAATAGTAAAGGTGGCCGCGCTTAAAAAGTTTGTTTTACACTCATAGTGGCTGGGTGTTACAAAAAAACTGGAAGAATAAGCAAGGTTACCTTTCTCCGCTGCCCAAATCCCCTTCATTTGGAAACAGCCCAGAAAACCCCGCGGGAAAGTGATGAGAGCCCCCCCTCCTTCTTCTTCATCTTCTGGTGGTGGGAAGAACTGGTATTTTAGAAACATCTGTAGTGGGGAAAGGGGGGGCAGTCCCTCCCGAAATTGGGGGAGAGGAGGGCAGGCTCCCAAGCTTTAAACAGCAAATGGAAATTGCATTTTGGATTTTTACATTACCAGCTTCCTTTTTTTTTTTCCTGGTCACTAAAAGTATATGAGGACCCCAAACAACAAAAAAAGCGTTTTTCGGTTTTCCCATCCTGGGTTTCCTGGGAGGGGTTCATTGGGACTAATTTTTCCTGCAAAAGGGGATTGCCCAAATAAAACGGATTAGCCAATCCTCATTTCTATTCTTTTCCCACTAAATTTTGGCAAAAGCTGCATGGGGATCTAATAGCAAAAAGCTGACCCCGTGCCCTTTATTGGGTTTCCCCAGCCCTTTTCGGGAAAATTAATCTCTCCTGCCCTTTGGAAAATATCTCCCCAAAAAAAGGTTAGTTTTTTTAAAAATTTATTTTTGTTCTTTTTTGGGATTTAAAATCAAAGCCGTATGTAGCGCTACAACACAAACCTCCCCTGGGTGCAACCCTTGGAAAGGTTTTAGGGAAAACCAAAAGGGGACTAATTTTCTTTTGCCTTTGGAAAAAGTCCATTCAACAGGAAAAACGCTGATTCTGCGCCCCTCTTGGGACCTCCTATATCTCCACGGGAACCAACTTTCCATGTTTTGGGAAATATATTCATAATGAAAGGCAAAGACGCTTTAGGTTTTTAAAATTTTCAGGAGGTTCCCCAAAAAGTTAGGTGTTTTTTAAACAACTTAAAAAGGCGGGTTTCCTGTCCCAACCCTTTTGGGAAATTTTTCCAATACACCGCGTGATAATTCCTGCTTTTTAAAGGCTTTTTGCAAAAAAAGGGGAAATCTTTTCTTCAGCGGTTGATATATGTTTATCTGGGGAGTGTTTTAAAAATTTTCATTTTTGTGTTTTGGTTTGGGAAGGGGGTTCTAACTTTAGGGGTGCTGGATAGTAAGTGAATTCTATATATAGTGAATTCCAAACAACAGCACTAAAAGAATTTATCTGTATATCGTTGTGTTCCCACTAGGGGGTGTAGTAATTATATCCATCGCACATCACCTTGACTCATAAAGTCTCTACTGATAAATTGAGAATGGTAATTTAGGAGGATGTTTTAGGCCTAGAAAGAGAAAACCACCACTAAAATACCTCCCACAGATCTTACAAATATCTCTCTCCACAGCAGGTCCCTCTACTGAGGGACAGGGAAACAAATATTTTCTCCAAGCAACGGAAAAAAGAGACAAACACGCTTAGCCGCATAGATTTTCAAAAATCACCCAAAAATCCCCTTTGCTTTAGCCCCCCTGTTTAATGGAAAACAAAGGGATGACTAAAAACTCCAAGGGAGACAAAGCAAATAAAACGCAACAAAACCAACCACAAAAGGGACTGGAGATGTCACCCCCATCACCGGAACTTCTTTCCGGAGGGGATCTCACACCCCCAAATTTGTCTCCGGGGGATCTTAGGGACTCGCTTTTTGGGCCCAATTGGGTCAATAAATCGGCCAAAGTAGTCGGGGGGTTTTAACGATGTTTTATGTGCTTATTGTTAAAAGGTTGGAGGGTGTACAAAACTTCCATCTTTTCTCCCAATTGCCTTGTTTTAAAAACTAATTTGCAGAATTTTGGTGGATATGGAGCCCGAGTTGCTTCTTTTGAAATGTTTCTGCTTCTCTTGGGAACAGTCCCTGGCCCAACCCCCCAGAGAGAAGGCTGTTTTAAAGGGATGGGAAGGGAAGGATTTGGGGAAAATAAAAGCAGGCGAAAACAACCGGGGGAGGTTCTTGGGTCCCAGAGGTGGTGACGGGGGTGGGGGGGGGAGGGGAGTTGCTCTCATATCTGCCCAAGTTGATTGCCTGGGCTCTAGCCCCCGAAGGACCCCGGTTCCAAAATTTTCCCATTGAAAGGGCGCAATGTTTTTGGGCCCTTTGGGTATCGACGGGGGAATAGAAAATTTTAAACCCGGACAGTCAAGAATTTTAATTTTTGAATTGGGGGGTTTAAAAAAGGGAGTGTGTCTCACCCCCCAAAAGGAAAAAAAGATGGGCTGAAATTTGGGGGGCCCAAAAACCCTGATATTTCAGGTTTGACTCGGCTAGGTGATCGAGAAAAAAATTTTTTTTTCTAAAATTTTAAAAAAATTTTACAGGGACAAAAGCCATTGGGTTTCCCAAAATGTTTTTTCCTGGCAAAATTACAATTCAGATGGAGGGGGACAGTAGTTTTTGGGAGTATCCAAAGATGGCTGGGGGGGGAATTTTAAATTTGGGGAGAGAGGAGGATGAATTTTAAAAAATTTTAAATGGGGGGGAACGGTTGACTAAAAAGCGATTTACACTTTTTCCCTTTTTTGGTAACTGGCTTTTTGGTACAGTTTACAAACTATGGGGGGACATTTTATAAACGGGATTTACGCCTTTTTTTTCTGGGTTTCCTTCGCCTCCCCGGGGTTTAGAATCCCCTGTCGGACGCGGGGATGCAGTGTTGGGCCCCAGCGTTCCCCCCTTTCCCGGTGCGTCTCCCCTTGAAGAGACGTTTTAATGGGAGCGGGTGAGGGGGCGGTTTTTGGCTTTCCCGGGGGGGCGGGACGCGGCGCGTTGTTTTACCCCGAGGCATTCGATCACGGGTCGGCAAAGTCGGACATTGCAGCGCTCCCCCGCCCGAAGGCAGACCTGGGTTTGTTCGGGGGGTCTAAATGTTTCCGGCGGAGGCGAAGGTTTGGCGAAACTTTACATGAGAGGAAAACATATAAAAGATCCCCAACAGAAATTCGACTCTCAGCTCCTTGCGGATGGGGTATGAATAAAAAAAAAAACGCCTTTTTTTTAAGGTTTTAAAACTTCTCGAAAAAGGGGCTAAAAACCCTTCAAAAAAAAAAATCATTTTCCAAAAATTTTAGAACGGGGCTACATCGGGAATTAGGATCTTGGAAATTGCCGGGAAATACAGAAATTTCAAATTCTTTTAAGTATTCTCTTTGGGGTGGGCAAAAACCCCCAAAATCGAATGGGGGCCCCTTTAAAAAACCTAGGGGGAAAAAGTTTTTGCCAATAAAAATAAAAGGGCGGGACTTTTCAAAATACAGAAAAAGGGCAAAAAAGGGGCTGATTGCTTGGGGTTTAGCGGGGGTTTGGGAAATTCCCGGCCAATCAGAATAGGACGACGGGGAAACCTTTTAAAAAACCAAGAAGAATTATTGACCAATCAAAATAAAAGGCGGGGCCCAGTTAAAAATACATTTAAAAATGCGGAAAAGGCTGATTGGGAAGTAGGGGGGGGACTTGGCTATCTCGGCCAATGGGCCCGGGGCTACTTTCTCCCCTACAGGGCCAAAAAACTATCTTGATTTTTCCCCCCGGTCTAAATTGTGCTTACTCAAAAAAACCCTACCCCCGTTGGCCTCATAGAATCTGGCGTTTTCCGAGATATTTGTCTCAATCCACAGATTTTCAATCCTTTCTACAGACGAAATGGGCAGATTTTGTTGTTTGCCTATTTGCCTCACATTGATGTTTGCCCCTTTTTTTTTGGGCGAGGGACAAGGTGGTTTCAGGGGGCAGGGTTATTCAGTAAAAAACCGGAGGCGAAAGGGGCCCCGGGGCCTAAAATTTTCCAAGCTCCCCAGATGTGTTTGGCTGCCAGGGGGAAACTTGCATCAACCCAAACCCAGGGGGAAAAAAAAATCCCCCTTATAGGGAGGAAAAGGGAAACACTTTGGGACTCCTTCATCCGGGGAAAACGGGCATGCAGGTTAACTAAGCTCACCCAAAAAAAATATTATCGCAATGCTAATAAATCCAGTCAACTTCTAGCCGTTTAAAACAAAAATACGGGAATTTAAAGGAAAACCCCAATTTTAAACCTTGAGAGATTCAACAACAAATCCCTTTGGGGTTCCCAAAATTCCAGGAGGGGAAAGGGGAAAAAATTTGCAAATTTCTTAAAGTTCTTTCAGAGCCCCCACCGGAAAGGCAGGGAAAAACGGATTAAAATTCCTTTTTTTGGACTCTGCCCCCTTTCCCGTGTTTGGGGAAAAACCAACAGGCCATTTTTGGGGTTTTTCCCTTCAAAGAGGGGGGTTTGGGGGAATTAAAATTTTTAAAAAAGGGTTTTCCCCCCGTGCTGACCTCTTTTCATAAAAAAATTATCAGGAACAGGGATCGATGGATTTTTTTTTTTGGGGATCCCGAACTATTTACTACAAAAACCCAAAAAAGGATCCCCCAATTGACCCAAAAAATTACCGCCCAAAAGCTCCCTGGAATTGTGATTTTTAATCTTCTCACAAAAATAATAGCAATAGGGATTAAAACCCTTTTTTTCCCTTTATAATGCACCCCTTCAGAGAGGGTTTTTTAGGGAAACCCGCCATTCAAAAAAAACATAAGAGAGGTGATAGCCCCCAAAAAAAAAATCTCAAGACTGGGAGGACTGAACCGTAAAAGCTTCTTAGTCTAGAAAACAAAAAGGGCCCTTTTGGGACCCCGTGTCGTACCCCCTTTTTGGGGGAAATGCGTTGTTAAGGGCATTTTTGGGAAACCTCCACCTCCTTATTAATCAAAGGGAAGATATCAGTTCTGATTGACATTTTTAGGGGAACCCGACAGGGCTATCCGCTGTCTCCATTATTATTCAATTTGGCATTGCACGCCCTGCTGTCCCGCCTTCGTCCGTGGCGCCCTCTGTAAAAATTTTTGGGGGGAAGAAAGGGGCCAATAGAAATAGCAGATTTTGCGGATGATGTTCTCTTGGTCCTCCGTGATCCACGCGAGACGTTGCCGCGAGTGTTACGAACCATACAGGAAATGGGAGATCTATCAGGCTACCACATCAACACGGAAAAAACCTCAGCCTTGCTGTTTGGGGGGGCCGTTGAGCCTGTTTGGGGCCTTTTGTTTTACCCCTTTAAGGGGGGGTTTGGGGGAAAGCAAAATTCCTTATTTGGGGGAAATCAGTGTCCAAAGGTCTCCTCGCTTTTATAAAGTTAAAAAATTGCCCCTTACATGCTTTTTTTTGGAGAGGGGCTAGCGGGGGGGGGGAAAGCCAACTTTATCATAGGCAGAGGAAACTTGATTAAGGCGGGGATTTTCCCGATTTTTCCTTTATTCATACCTCTTTAACCTTTTTTTTTGGGGGGAAAAGGGAAAAAAGGGGGACTTAAAAGAAATTTACAGGAATTTTGTGTGGAAGGGAGGGAGCCCCCCAAATTTCCCAAATTGGTGATTTGCAGCACAGAAATCAAATGGGGGGAAATTGGTCTACCAAATGTTGGGGCGTTTTAAAGCGGCGGCGCTGTGGTGGGGGCTGAAAAAAAAATTAACATTTGCGGGAATCTTTCCTGGATAGTTCTTCTTGGGGGGTTGTGCTTGTCAAAATTTTTGCATCGGCCAAAACCATCTTATTCCCGGTTTCCTTTGGGGGTAAACGTAAAGCTTCTTCTTGGGGAAAACATGGGAATATTGGAAATAAATTAAAATTTACATCCCCCGTTCCTTTTTTTTTGCACCTTTCTAGCAAATTTCCCGGGCTTTCGGGGGGATCTCCCAAAATGGGGGAAATTTTTTCATTTGGGGGAGGAATTTGTGTTTTAGCGATTTTTATCGAAATTTTGAAAAAAGGCGGTTTTTATGGTGATCCCAAATTTTTTAGGGTCATGCGATAATTTTGGTTAAAATCTGGGCATCATCTATTAAGTTCGCGCCTTTTTCGGCGCTTCCTGTAATTTTGGCGGCCCGCAAATCAGGGTTACAGAATAGAGCAAGGGGGAGGGTGGTTTTGTTTCGACGTCGTCAGACTGGGTTTTGTTTTGGTTTTTATTGGCTGGAAAAAAAACACTTTACCTCGTTTTTTCTTTGGGCAGGGTTTCCCGTTTTTAGCCCCAGTGTCTCTCGGTCCATTGGGATAGGACCCGGCTCTGCTGTGGCCCAAAAAGCCCAGCGGGGGAAATTTTTTTTATTTCTGCACAGAGAAAAACCCCTACTATTAGCTGTGATCCTTCCAAAAATTTTTTTTGATTGAAAATTTGAAGATTTTTTTGTAGTTAGCTAGAGAATTTTAAAGCAGGATCTAACCCCTGGGGAAAAAACACGGGGGGGAAAGGGGGGGGGGGGGCCCCCCCGGGGGGAAAAAGACAAACTCTTTCTATAAAGTTAACTGGGTTTAAAATTCACCAAAAAAAGTTGTGTCATTTTTAGTGGAAAATCTTTATTTTTAAAAGTTTGCTATTGAAAAATTTCCTGGTTTTTGGGCAGCCTGAAATTATATTTGGTTTTAACATCCCTTTCTAGTAACTGCAGGTCTCTTTGTTAGCTGCAAAACTCCTTTTATTATCGTTTCATTTCAGATAGGTGGGTTTAATTTTACCCCTTTTCAAACCCGTGAATGTTGATAATCCACCCGGGACTTAAATTTTTAAAACCAAAAAATTTGTGGGCAGCACAGGTTTTGTTGCCCAAAAAAAAACCGTTTTAAACGTACGAAAAAATTTTACCCGGGTTTCGTGTTTTTTGACGTTTGCGCACCAGCCCCTGTTCCCTTGACGCAGGGACCCCACGGGAATCTTAAAACAGCAATTTATATTCACCACAGGGGAAATTTTAAAAAGGGGCAAAAAAAAAAACGTTTATTATATCAAAAAATAAAAAAGTTTTGGGTTTTTTGGGGGTTTTTGCGCAACCCGAATGTTCATTGACGCGCATCTAGTAAATTTTAAAACAGCCAAATTTTATATTCAACCCCAAAGGGGAATTTAAAAAATGCAAAAAAATACCTTTTTTTTTTATCCCAAAACATAACAGTAACGTGTTTTTTGAATTTTGCACACCCAGCACTGTTCATTGACGCAGAATTAAGTTAAACTTTTTAAAAAAAAAACAATTCTTATTCAAACCAAAAGGTGAATTGAAAAGGGGGCAAAAAATACGTTTATTTTTATCAAAAGATAACAGTTAAGTGTTTTTTTTCTTTTGAGCACCCAGATCTGTTCATTTTCGCAGCATTATTAAAACTTAAAACAGCAATTCATATTTAAACCCCAGGTGAATTGGAAAAAGGGGGCAAAAAAAACCTTTAAATTTTAAACAAAAAAATAACAGTTTCGTGTTTTTTTTCTTTGCGCACCCGCAATGTTCATTGACGCGCCCTCTAGTAAATCTTTTAAAAAAGCAATTCTTTTTATTAACCCCAGGTGAATTGAAAAGGGGCAAAAAAAACCCTTTATTTTTTTTAAAACTTTGTTACGTGTTTATTGACTTTTGCGCACCCGAAATGTTCATTGAAGGAGCATCTACGTAAATTTTAAAACAGCAATTCTTTATTAACCCAGGGGAATTGAAAGGGGGCCAAAAAAAAACCGTTTATTATATCAAAAAAAAACAGTTACGTGTTTTTTGACTTTTTTCGCACCCGCTTTTTTCATTGAGGGAGGGGTCCAGTTAAAACTTAAAAAAGCAATTCTTTTAATTTACCCCAGGTGAATTGGGGGGCAAAAATACCGTTTTTTATAAACCCAAAAAAAAACGATAGTGTTTTTTTTTGGGTTTGCCCAGTCCCGATTTGTTTATTGACACCTTTCCCGTTTTTAAAAATTTTAAACCAGCAATTTTGTTTTGATTAGAGGGTTTGAGAATAGCCCGTGATTTGGGTCTTTTAATAAGAGACTTTCCAAAAAAATTTTCCATACCCTTTTCAAATTTTTATATTTTTTGAAATGGATCGAAATGCAAGGTGGTAAGCGAGGGAAAGTCCAACAGAAGCAGCCCAAATTTTAACTCGTGTCCCCCCCCAAAATTGTGGTTAAACCATTGTCTGAAAAACCTCTTTGATGACAAAATGCGGTTGGGGGCCCGAAGGATGTTAAAAAAAAAACAAGAGGATGATTTAGTTTGCTTTTGAAGCCCCTTTTGATGCCTTTAGAGTAGGTTTAAGGAAAGGCCCGGGCAATCCGGGAAAAATCACGGGGGGGGCGGCAACGCTTGCATTTCCCTTGCTTGTAAAACCCGGGAGTTTGGGATGCAGAAAGTCAGGACGGGCCAAAATTACCCGTGTTGATGATGATGGGTGATGACGGGCTTTTCGGACACCCGGTCTTTTCCTCAGAATTTGCTTGCGAGGCTTCTTTAGCGGCGAGGAGGAAAACGATGGGGTGTGTCAATTGGGGGCCCGCCACAAAAAGGGGTAGGGCCCGGGCGCAGAAAAACTGCTGAAAATGATTCCGCCAGCCAAAGGTCAACGCAAACTCCGGGTCCTGTTTTCGCCGTCAAAAAAGGGCCGGACCTCTCAGGCCCCGGGCCTTCTTTTAGAAGCCTTGATTCCCCCCAGGGTATTTTTCATATGCCGCCTTTGCCCTAAAAGGATAAAGGGGGGGGGGGGGGGGGGGGGGGCGGGGGCAAGAACCTTAAGTGGTTTAACCCAAAACCCAAAAAGTTTGTCACATGCAGCGAATTTCATGAGTTGAAATGGAGGGGGAAAAACCCTTTGGGCCAAAAAAAGGCCAGGGCCGACGCCGGGCCTCAACCCCCTGTAAATCTTTGTCTCCGGGCCTTTTCCTCCTCCCCCCCCGCGCCACCCCCAAACGTTTTCCCCGCTTCCCCGTCTTCAGAGTAAGTCAGAGTTTTGCCTCCCCTTTGGCCCCTTTTTCCCCCCCCCCCGTCGCCCGAGTACCACCCGCACCCCGAGACCCTTTTTAACCCCCTTTTCCCTTTTCCCCCAGTTTGAAGACCCGCAAAAGCCGTTTCAGGGGGCCAGTCTAGCAGCCCGCCCTTTTGTCTTTTCCCGGTTTGGGGGCAGAAAAACACTTTTAAACCAAAAAAATCCCCCAAAACCAAAAAACCCCCGAATTTTTGGCATTGCCAAGGGTTTTGGCCTTGGGAAAAATTGCCTTTCCGTTTTGGTGGACACAGATGGGTTTTCCGCCAAAAGTCCCGGGCCCCCGCCTGCCCCTTTTCCAGATGGGGAGCAGGATTTCTTTGCCAGAAAAAACCGTCCCTGGGCCCCCGGGCCCGCCCCGTGGAAACTAAAATTTCAAGCGGCATTGTTGTTTGGGGTCCGGAAAAGGGCCATCTTTTCCCCCCGACACATGGACTAGTTAAAACCGGCCAAAAGGCCCCCTATATCTTTTGTGAAAAGCTCATGGGTGAGCTGGGTGGATTTTCCCCTTGGGGGGGCGGTGGGTTCAGGCTCGGCGCACGTCTTCAAAAAAAAAGGGTGGTGCAGGGCTCTTTTCCCCAAAGGGCCTCTGGTGGGATCACGTGCCCCGAGGGCACCAGGCCCTGGAGAAATTAATCCGTCCACACACGGTCAGGAGCTGGGACGGCTCTAAGCAACGAGGGCGAGCGCCCGGGTGGGTGGGGCAAGAAACCCTTTTGCCCGGGAAATGGGGTGTGCGATTTAAAGGGGGGAAATTGCTGGCCCCCCTTTAAAATCGGTAGGCTGGAGCACTCCCCCGCCCGGCCAAAATTTCATGAACCTTTTCGTCCAGAAATTTTAAAAAAGTACCCCCGGGTTGGATGCCTGTGAAGGAAAAGGTCGAGGTTGAGTTTGCACTTCCGCCCTTCGCACCCTCTTCGTCCCCCCCTGGCTTCGTTTTCAGGGCAGCTCGGCCTCCCCCTCAAAAAGTTCATTGTTGACGTGGCAACCCCGCTGGGAATTTTCCCCCCTCCCCCATGCTCAAACGATTGTGGCCCGCAGCGCAATGCCCCTTACGCGTACGAAGTGCACATAGCCTGGACAAGGCGGTACGGACCCCGGGGGGGTTGAACCCCCGAGGTGGAGGCGGGTTTAAAAAAGGGTTTGCACCTCCCTTTCCAGTTTTGAAGAAAAAACCACCAAAATGGTCAGTGCGGACAATGCCCCCTTTTCAGATGAGCATTGTGGTGATCTTAGTTCTGGAACGATCGTTTGGCACTTTTGAAAAAAACAGGTCCCGCCAGCGACGGAGGAGGAGACGGACCAAAAGTTTCGGAACGGAGCCTTTCTTCCGTCAAAATCCCTAAAAGGGCCCCACAGTTTACAATTTCATCGGGGCTTAAATTTGGCAGTTTGGTTTTGGGGGGCCGAGAAGTTTTAAGGTGGCCGTCAGCTCTCGGGTGCATCATTCAGGCAAGTCAGGGCTGTGTTGAAGCTGTGCCGGAAGGGAGGGAGGAGGGGAGGAGGGGAGGAGGAAGGGGTTTTTCCCAGAAATTTGATGTTAACCCACGTCCCTGCCTTTTGGAAGGGTTGGCGTGAATTTGAGGCGGAGGGGGGAAGATCAGTTTTCTAGTGCCCCTCGACCCGAGGCTTGGGAAAATCAAGGCTCCATCTCTCACCCTGAGTTTTTTGGTTTCCCCCAAATTTCCTTTCCCAAAATGATCCTCGCCCTTAAAGGCCCTCAAAAGGGGCAACAGTTACTGGGGGGCCCCCCCTCCTGGATTCCCCCCGGGACAAAAAAAAAATCAGCACTTTTCCCTTTTACCCACCCCAATAGGAGTTTAAAAAAGGAAATGGAGACCTTGTGATTTATCAAATGGAGGGGCATCTGTTGCGTCTTTTCACGTTCCCCAAAAGGGCAAAGGGGGAAAAAACATCAGCGACGGGCACCCGAGTGAGTGCCAAATAGGCCGGGAGCGGCCCGCAGCAAAGGGAAGGTGGCCCGAAGCCTAATGGGGTGACTCTTTGGGAATCTTTGTTTTTCCCCCTCCCCAATGCATGGGAATTTCAGGGCACACATCCCAAAACACAGAGAAACAGTTAAGATCATGGTGCACGACTATCTGCGTCTCAACCGATGTTTTTGCTTTTGTTTGGGAAACCCCAAAAGATTCTGGGTATCCCCCAAAATTGGGCGAAAAAGGCCCGAGCTGGCTCGTCACGCCATAGAGGTGTTTTTCCTGCCGCAGCCAGCTTCTTTTTCTGAGCGGACCCTTTAGCACAGTGGGGGGAGTCTTTTCAGACAAACGCAATTTCCCGGGTTTCCCAGATAATTTTGGGATCGGTTTTTACTTTAAACAAAATGAATAAAGGATGGATCTCTGATGATGTTGTGGCCCCAATTTTCCAAGGTCAAACCCATTAGTTGCCCGGGGCTAATTCACATTTCCTTTTTTA
>JAODAL010032181.1:0-47349 GCA_025379985.1 Phyllomedusa bahiana | reverse complement strand
GAGGAGTGGATTCGGTAGTTTAGGTCCTATGAGACAGAGTGAAGGACACAGAAGAAGGGAGAGGCAGTAAAGACAGAATCCTGTGTGTATGCTGCAGCCATTGCACACCATTGAAGAGAACAGCCAGCAATCACAGCTCAGGAGTGACAGGATATGACTGGTGAACCCTCAGGTATCTGTGAGCTTATTACCCCCCTGTAAGCAGTTAAACTGTGTGAATGCCAGGAGCCATTTGCATTGCTGTTATCATTGATGTTTACTGAAGTTACTGTATGGAGAATGGACTTTAATAAAGCCTGTTAAACTGCCCTACAGTTTAAACTGTTAAGTTTGATGTGTGCTGTGAAGAGAATAATAACAAGGGCCCAACTCACTGCACACCCCCCCAGTTCCCTCAGAATCCTAAAGAACTCTTCATAACCCACGCTGCAACCCTATCACAGTGGTGTGTGGATAACAGATGTATGTCACCATATATGAATATGTATTTGATTTACTTATAAACTTGCCTCCCCAAAAGCTAATTAACCAATGATCAAACAACACATGCTATGACAAATACGTATCAAATGATATAAAATCTCATGTACTTCTTTGTATTAAACAGTTATATTATCCATCACTTTGAATTGATGGCATTACTTGGGGACACTGCTGTTTACAGCAAATTATACCATAATTTGGAACAGAGATAGCAACTGGATCAGGAATGGATTAAAAAAGGGAAATCCTACCTTATCAATATCACATGTTATTTGTGTGAAGTGGTTGCTAGGGATGCCAGAGTCCTTGCTGGCACCTCCTAGCTTCTTCACCCTTTGCTCTGCAGTTGCTAGAGAGGCTGGCGCCTATCCTGGCTTCTCTAGACCTTTGCTCCTTTTTTCTGCATCAGAAGATGTGCACACGCTGATGTCACACACCGGTGTGTGAACATGTGCATTGCGATGTGGAGCTGGAATCGCAACGCTACTTAAGTCTCTCCAATGATAGATAAGTTTCAGCATTATTTGCTTGCATTCTATTACACTCAGCTTATATACTTTTTCATATGATTAGACCAGCTTTGATTTATGCCATATGCACATTAGTCTATCTTCTAACCTTACTCTACAACCTAACATTTTATGGGCTCCTTTTCCCTTGTTTATTTGAGACCTCCTAGGTTTACAGATACCACTCCTCACTAACTTGGGTATCTGCTATTCCCTATAAAGTATTTACTACCCTCCTACTTACTAAGCCCCCAGATGAGAATAGGTAAGATTAAAAACATGTTGGGACAATTATTATTCTTTAGGGTATAATAGAAGTTGGTTTATTCAGGGATAGGTTTCTGGCGGAGTCGCCCTTCTCACGGTGGCGGCCCACTAGGGTAAATATAGTGCATTAGAGTCACCCAGGGAGAGTTCTACTTTTCTACATGGAGACCCTACTCTTCAGGATATTGGTAGGATCGATCCAATTTTCTTACATTTGGTGTTTTATTGTAGTTATGGTGATAATGTGCTTTTTGTATTGTATAAAACACAGACCCATAATCAGGGTGTTTGATTCATATATTGTGATTTGTGGTACTTCTGTGCGTAATCTGATGTGGCGCATTGATAATGCTGACTAGTGTTGAGCTATTATTATCGACAAAGTTGAAATCGGCACGGTTTTTATGTTGATCGGAATGTTTTGATCACGCGATAATTAAGGTGAAAATCTGCGCATAATCTATTACTATCGCTCCATTTTCAGCGCTTCCTGTCATTTTGGCGGCCTGCAAATCAGCTTAGAGAATAGAGCAGGGTGATCTGGGTGTGCGACGTCATGACTGGGATGTGTATGGTTGTGATTGGCTGGAAAAATCACATGACCTTGTTTTACATAGAACAGCCCTGTTCAGCATCAGTGTGTGTCTGTGTCTCAAAAGAGCAGGACGTGTGCTAGGTCTCTCTCAATACAGCTAAGCAAAACAGTTCTCTTTGTTCACACAGACAACTATGCTTTTAGCTGTGAACATTAGAACATAGGTAGATTAGAGAATTTCAGTTTTTAGATACTTAGGCTGAGAATTTTAAAGGAGCATCTAGCACTGTACAGCCACGGAGGGAGAAGGGCCGGGAGGGTGTGGACGAACACAGACAGACAGGCTGACAGGCAGGCAGGCTTATGAAAGGAGAGTGGATATAGTGCAGCCCAGACTCTGCTTTGACTCTGCATTGAAATGGGTTTTTATTAATAGTTTTTGGTGAAATATTAGCTTGCATTTTGTGCAGCCTGTACTTATATTAGGATACAGATCTTTTCTAGTAATTTCAGGTGTAATTGATAGGTGCAAAACTCACCTTTTATTATCTTTACACAATTTAATTAGGTTTTTTTTCACTTTGACGCAGCTCTGTTTTTTTCAAAGACCCACTTTGTACTAACAATAGGATACAGAACTGTTCTAGTCACCGCAGGTGTATTTATAGGTGCAAAAACCACGTTTTATTATCTGTACACAATTTAATTAGGTTTTGTTCACTTTGGCACAGCCCAGTTTTGTTGAAAGACCCATCTTGTACTTGTATTAGGATACAGATCTTTTCTAGTAACTGCAGGTGTTTTTAATAGGTGGAAAACTCACCTTTTATTATCCGTACACAATTTAATTAGGTTTTGTTCACTTTGGAGCAGACCAGCTTTGTTCAAATACCCACTTTGTACTCACAATAGGATACAGAACTTTTCTAGTCACCGCAGGTGTATTTCATAGGTGCAAAAACCACCTGAGAAGTCATTTTTATAATTTTTTTTTATAATTTTTTGGGGGCATGTTGCTGTGAAATGCAGCTATACTACAGGTCCTATTGCAAAAAAATGTGGTTTTTAACAGACATTTGTTCTTCACAATTGTCAAGAGTGGCTCAAGGGTGATGGTGCTATCAGAAACAGGAATAGGTAGAACACTGTTAATGGACACATATTGCAAAATTACTTGTTTTTGCAAGATCTTTACATAGCTAGCAATCCCTGTAGGTAGGCAACCCATTTAATACAATTAAAAAAAAGAGAAACAAAGATGTGGTGGGATTCAATACTATTTTAAAAATGTGTTTTCTAGAATTAAACTACTAAAAAACTGACATGTACAAAATAGCTGATACAAATATTCCTCTGAATTGTACAAGGGAGGTACAGGAAGACTTGAACAGATGTAGGTTACCCAGGACAGGGATAGTCTACGTCCAGTTCAACTAAAATGGTGGTTGAAAGACTCCTTTTTACAGCACTTTTTAATCTGGGGTCATGCAGGTTTGGGGCTCATGATGCGTTCCAGGACAGGGATATTCAATGTCGAGTTCAAGTAAAATGATGGTTCAAATCATACTGCCCTCTGGCGCTTTTTAATTTGGGGGTCATGCAGGTTTAAGGGTCATGCCGTGGTACAAGACAGGGATAGTGAATGGTCTATGACTTTTTTTCTGTGGCTTTTATAACCTAAGTGTGTTGCCTAAGATGCAGCATGTATCCATTTGACTGTTGTGGTTGTTAATTCCAGCTTCTCCAGCCCTGTTTGGGTGTAAGAATGAAGGTTTTGTTCCTCTCCCATAGACTTTCATGGTCATCGGCGATAATCTATTATCGACTATCGGAAATAGTCTTGATAATTGACTGTATCGACTATCGACCCGATGACGATAGTCGACGTAATCGCTCATCACTAGTGCTGACTATTTATGATTTTTTTGTTGTAAGTAAAAAGGTACATTAAAAGTTATGCTTTCATTTTTAACCCTCCACTGTTTTTTGATTTACATTATTCTGGTGTTGGGAGTTTTAAGTCTAGTTCACTCTACTGTGAACACTGCTCCTTTAGTCACATCTGTAGTAAACCAAGCTATATAATGATTATGGAATTTATCATGTAGAGTGAACACCATGAAATTGTTTTGGATCAGCCTCCCTATCAAAAGAATAAAAAGTAGTTAAAAAGTTGTGACAACTGAAAACTCCTATTTCAAAAAAGAGTCATCATACAGTTCTGTAGAAAAAAATCATTGCTTTAAAAAAAAACCCAAAAAAAACACATGCTTTTGAAGAGTTTATCTTATAGAAGTAATAATGCAGAAAAAATGATTCATATATTTGATGTTGTGATGGTAACGACTTGCTGAGTAGTGTGTATATGACATTTATGCCCCATGCAGAACTTTGAGAAAACAAAACCAAAAAAAAGAATTGCAGTTTTTTGCATTATTGATCTCCACAAAAGTAAGAGAGGTTTCTAAGTATGTTTTATGTACCGTAAAATTGTGTCATTAAATAAAAAAATTCTACTTGACCTGCCTAAAAGGAACCCTTCTATGGCGACGTTAACAAAAAAAGCATCGTATTCCACAAGAATAAAAAAAAGCAACACCCTTAAGGAATTATTTATGATAATGTTTCTCAGTGATTCTTATTATGGTGGCCAATGTACATGCCAAATGATTTGCCATTGATTTTGGTATATATGGTGTATTTGGGGTTTTAAGGTTTCTTAGAAACTGTTTATTTGAGGAGCAAAGTTTATAACATCATATCTCTCTGCCAGTCTGAAGATCACTTCCAGGAATTCCTCATCAGTATCTGTTCTTATAGTTGTACATGAGGCATTCCTTTTAACACCTGATGTCTGTGTCCATGAAGAGGACTACATGTTGAGGAAAGGGTGTCTAAGTGAGCTGTGAGCGGACGCACGCATCGGAGCTCCTTCAATGCATCCTCACAAACATCCTGAAAACAGGGTAATCCGTAACTCCTTAAGCCCCATACCTGTGTAGGAAGGTGCAAGGGACAGTTCGGTGTCTCTGTAGCCGGCTAGGACATGAGGCAGCGCAGCAGAGAGGCAGTTAAGATCTCTGGGCCTGCAATACAAGACACCCAGGAGGGCAGAGAAGCTTGGAGTGGCAAGAAGATGGGGCACAGATGCTATTCGCAAACTAGCCCAATATGCATACACATCGCCACACGGTGCAGTCAAGCAGCAGAGATACTGGAGAGAATGGAGGAAAGTAAAGGTGAGTGGTCAGACTAACAAAACAACTAACAGGAAAGGGTCAGACACATTTGGCTCAGCAAAGATTTATCAGAACCAACTATGAGATACTTATTGCTAGCAATAAATAAATGTAACGCCTCAATTTCCTCGCTAATCAACCAACTGGGAGGTTTAAAATAGGCGATTTCATTGCTCTGCCATGATGTTCATAAAATTGCAGAGTGCCCTACAAATGTTGAAAGACGTGTCTGATCTTGAAGACAGGATGCCACCTGTATTAAAAGATAGTCTCAGGCACACCCATGACATGAATGCACTAATGCTCAAAGCGGATGATCTTGAAAACAAACTCGGATGCAATAATGTCTGCAAAGTGGGTCTCGCAGAAAAAATTGACTGTAACAAACCCTCCGACTACTTCTGTAGTTCTGTAACTGTTCCATTATAAAGGCAGTGACCTCATCCTACAAATAGCACGGGATGAGCAGGACATTAAAGTCAATGGCAGTAAAATTGCAGTCTTTCTGGATTTCTCAACACACAATTTAAAGATGTCAAAAGACATTTGCGGAATGTAAATGTGCCATACCCCTTGTTATGTCTGGTCAAGATGCACAAGAGAAGACATACTACTTTGACTCACCGAAGGAAGCAACACAGTGGATGGATCACACTGAAAATTCTGTGTGTCAGCATGAAGATAATACTTGAGAGACTGGACTGAATTTGTCAGGCAAAACTGCACCTTTATATATAATTATCTTTTATATTTTTTCTCAGGAATATTTAGTATTGCTATAAAAGCCTCTTATAATATCACTTGCTTTTGGAACAACATACAGTAGATAGACTAAAACAATCTTTAATGGCATCCTGTGTCCTTGCTGAACATAGGCGGAGACTCATGTGTCCAAATATTTAAAATGGTTTTAATGCTTGCCATATATAAGAGCTTTCTACTCCCTGGTGCACAGGGGTTCTCTTGAGTGTCTAAGTGACTGAATATAGCCCACAGAGGAGTATTTGGAACATAATTAGTCATATGAGTTCTTGTGAATACCATCATCTTTTCCCAGAACTCTTGAACCACTGAGCAGCTCCATAAACAATTGAAGATGTCTGCCTTTGGAGCTCTACAGCGGAAGCACCAATTATTCTCAAAGATGCCCATTCTGTAGCCCCTGAGTGGAGTGATGTACACTGGGAAAAAAGTATTTAGTCAGCCCCCAATTGTACAAGCTCTCCCACTTAAAAAGATGAGAGAGGCCTGTAATTGACATTATAGGTAGACCCCAACTATGAGCGATAAAATGAGAAAACTAATCCAGAAAATAACATTGTCTGATTTGGAAAGATTTTTTTTGCAAATTATGGTGGAAAACAAGTATTTGGTCAATAACAAAAGCTCATCTCAATATTTTGTTATTTATCCTTTGCTGGCAATAACAGAGGTCAAACATTTTCTGTAAGTCTTCACAAGGTTGGCACACACTGTTACTGGTATGTTGGCCCATTCCTCCATGCAGATCTCCTCTAGAGCAGTTATGTTTTGGGGCTGTTTCTGGGCAACATGGACTTTCAACTCCCTCCAAAGGTTTTCTATGGGGTTGAGATCTGGAGACTGGCTAGGGCACTCCAGGACCTTGAAATGCTTCTTACAAAGCCACTCCTTCTTGTGCTTGGGATCATTGTCATGCAAATTCAAGAGGTGCATGCAGAAATTTATAGTAGTAAGTGGTCAGACCCTTCTCCGAACTACTTTTAATCAAAACTTTGCGTATTTTTGGGCTCCACTCTCTCGACACAAACTGGGAGATAAGCATGGAGATGTAATTGTGCGTGCACAAATATGGGAAATGTAATTGTGCGTGCACAAATATGGGAAAAAAGAGACCCAAGCCCTTGGGTTTCTAGTAGTGTTGAGCGCTGAAATCACCAAAAGTTGAAATCGGGCAGATTTTCAATAAAATCTTGGTTCAGCAATGAGGAGATAATTTCTGTAGCAAAAATTTCTATTTCTATACGTGATTGTCAGTTTTCTGAAAAGACCACAGTTCTTAGATAATTTGTAGAACAAGTTGATTTTTTTTTACTCCTGGTTGTCATTTGTTTGGAAAAGACCACATTTATTTCATATTACGTATAAAAAAAAATTCTATTTCTACAACTGGTTGTCACTCAGTTGTCATGCTGTTCATTTGGTGTTACAGTTCTTCCACAAGACCGCATTTCACAGATATTCGATAGAAACAATTCTGTTTCTAATCCTAGTTGGCAGTTGGAAATTAGAGGGATATAAGAACAATTTCAAATAGAAAAACTGCAGTTCACCTTGCCGCGGACTTGTGCGTAGCTTCCTTGCCAAGGATCCAAATGTAGCAGTTCACTTCTGTGGACTCACCGCCGGCCTAGCGGTAACACTGAACACAAAACGGATATCCGGGCGTTGATCCCATGTAGGACCGGCGCCGCCAAATACTCCCGAGTCAGGTTCCGGTAAAACAACTACGTTTATTGCAGACAAATATAAAACAGCACTCTGGCAACAACACTCGTGCACATCAGTGAATAGAAACAACAAACGCGTTTCGGGCAGTCTGCCCTTGTTCACTGTTATAGCCTCCTGTTTCTCACCTATCTTATAAAACCACATTAAAACCAATCACCTTTGATTTTTCAAGCACGTGACCCTCAGGTGTTTGTGATGGTAATGAGCTCTAAATTAACCCCTTTACTTGGGGCACATAAAACGTACATCATCTACTCACAAGTATGTGCTATGGGCATTTTACCATAGGTATATTATAATTGTAATAATATGACAATATATCGAAATCTGTAAACTGATATGTTTGTAAATATTGCCAGTATTTTAATAGAAATATAGCATGTCTGCACATAAAACGTACAGCATCTACTCACAAATATGTGCTATGGGCATTTTACCATAGGTACATTATAATTGTAATGATATGGCAATATATCGAAATCTGTAGACTGATATGTTTGCAAAAACTGCCCATATTTTAATAGAAATATAGCATGTCTGTGCGGTAGTTGAGACCTTCAGGTCTCCTAGTACCTAGTCTCATTATCCACTGTACCTCTTTCCTTCTAATAGCTCTAGTCCAATTGCCTCCTCTATAGGGATATAAGAACACCTGTGATTTGCTGTCTTTGCAGTACAGTTTTTCAATAAGAGACTGAAAAAAATCTTCTAAAACTTTTTAATGTTTATCTTTCTGAACATGTTGCGAACTACAGTTGGTAAGCGAGGAAAGAGGGGGGTAGGATGTGGAGCTAGAGGTACGAAAGAATGCGCTCCTTCCATTGCTGCGGACAACACACAAGCTAGCACATCGTCAGTTGCAGGACCATCAGGCCTGTCATCGCAGGGTCGGTTACCTGTGAATCTCAGTACTGAAGAGCGTCGCCAATCTGTTCTTCCTTTGCGTCACGGGCAGAAATGTCATCAATCATCATCAGTCCAACCAGAAGCAAACACGGGCCCAATGTCACCCAATATACAGACCACTCTAGATAATCCATATTCCAAAGAGCTCTTTGATGACACAATGCGGTTGGAGTCAGAAGGCATTTTAAAAGATCAAGAGGCCAAAGAGGATGATTTTGTCTGCTCAGAAGCCCAATCGCTGATGCCCTCAGAGCAGAAGGAAGCTGGTCAGTCTGCACAAATCCCGAGCGGTTGGCAACGCCTTGCAGTGCCTGTGGCTTCTAGCCCTCAGCTTCAGGATGTAGAGTGTCAGGAAGAGGAAGTCACCTGTGATGATGATGTTGATAATGACTTTACAGATCCAACGTGGTCTTTTCAGCGGCATTTGCTTGCGCGCGCTTCATCAGTGGACGAGGAGGAAGATGAAGAGTAGTGTCGGTACGGGTGCAGCCTCAGGAAGAAAGAGGGTGGTCGCACACGCCCGCTGACATTAATCCACCAGCCATGGTCAGTGGTGGCAACGGAAACAATGCTAATAGCTTATCTCCATCGAAAAAGTCCAGGACATTTGAAGCCTAGGATTTTTTCGATCAAGCCTCAGATTCGCTCAGCGATGTCATATGCCGTATTTGCCTTCAACGCATTAGTAGAGGGAAGAATCTAAAGTGGTTAACCACCACGAATATGAAGCCACATGCAGCTAAAGCATGAATTGAAATGGAGGAATCACTCGGCGAAAAAAGGCCACACAGGTCCTGGGCTTACAATTACTGTCATACCCTCTGTCTCATCATCCTCCTTCGCCACTTCCAAGCATTCCTCTGCTTACCATTTCCCTCAGCAGCATGAAAAAGGATCAGCCCCATTGCCACACACCGTCGCTGGAGTACTACTAGCATCACCAGAGACACAGCCTTCTCCTTCGACCAGTTTCACCTACACGCCATACATTGGCCAGTCTAGCAGCCAGCCTTCCATGTACCAGGTGTGGGAGCATAAAAAATGCTTTAGCCCCAACCATCCCAAAGCCAAAAGTCTGAATGTCGGCTTTGCCAGGCTTTTGGTCTTGGAAAAGTTGCCTTTCTGCCTGGTGGACACAGATGGGTTCCGCTACGTCATTGCCCTTGCCTGCCCCCAATACCAGATGCCGAGCAGGCATTTCTTTTCCAGAAAAGCCGTCCCTGCCCTGGCCAGCCACGTTTCAGCTAAAATCTCCAGCTGCATCGGTGTCCATCAAAGTCCATCAGACCACCGACACATGAACTAGTAAGCATGGTCAAGGCTGCTACATCTCTCTGACAGCTCACTGGGTGAGTGGGGTGGATGTCTCTGGTGATGACGGTGGCTCTCAGGCTTGCCGCACACTCTTCAAAACCGCAGGGATGGTGCAGGTTTCCAATACCCAAGCTCCATGGGTAGCATCACGTGCCAAGAGAAACCAGGTCGTGTTGAAATTAATGTGTCTTAGAGACCATCAACACACAGGTAAAGAGCTGTGGACGGCTCTGTGTAATGAGACCGAGCAGTGGCTGGATGATAAGAACCTAGCGCCAGGCAAGGTGGTGTGCGACAATGGGCAAAATCTCCTGGTCGCCCTTAAGATTTGTAGGCTGTAGCACATCCCTTGCCTGGCACATATCATGAACCTCATCGTCCAGAAATTTCTAAAACACTACCAGGGTCTTGACTGCCTGCTGAGGAAGGCTCGAGGTCTGAGCTCACACTCATCCCGGCTGGCTGCGCTACAGCGTCAGCTTGGCCTCCCCGTCAACCGTCTCATTGTTGACGTGGCAACACGCTGGAATTCCACCCTCCACATGCTCCAGTGATTGTGGCAACAGTGTAATGCCATTACGCATTATGAAGTGACACATGGCCTGACAAGCAGCGGTGCAGACCTTGGGGTGTTGAGCCACCGAGAGTGGAGGCAGGTGAAAGACCTCTACACCATCTTTTCAAGTTTTGAAGAAGCCACCAAAATGGTCAGTGAATGGCCCGAGCTTGCTCGCCACACCAGAGAGGTGTTATCCTGCCCAGCAGCCAGCATCATCTCTGAGCGGATCTTCGGCACAGCTGGAAGAGTGATAATCGACAAACGTGTTCAGCTTTCCATAGAGAATGTGGATCTTTTATCAAGATGAATAAGGCGTGGATCTCTTATAATGTTGTTGCCCCAGTTGCCGAGGTCACCGATTAGTAGCTGGTCTACTTCACATTCCTCTTCCAAAAGAAATGGTCCTCTTGAAAAAAACATTTTTAAATGCTCATTTCTAGTGTTGAGCGATTGCGTTGGCTATCGAGATCGATCGATAGTCGATAGTCGGCCTCTATCGAAAAAGGTTTTCGATAGTGAGCATCGATTATGCGCGATGCCCAAATTAAAGTCTATGGAGAGCAACAACACCTTCATTATTACACCAAACAAGGCTGGAGAAGCTGAAATTAACATCCACAACAGTCAAATGGATACGTGCTACATCTTGGGCAACACACTTAGGTTATAAAAGTCACAGAAAAAAAAGTCACAGACCATTTACTATTCCTGTCTTTTTACCAAAAGCCTGACCCTTAAACCTGCATCACCCAAAAATTAAAAAGTGACAGAAAGCAGTATGATTTGAACCATCATGTTACTTGAACTGGACATTGAATATCCCTGTCCTGGAACGCAGCATGAGCCCCAAACCTGCATACCCCCACATTTAAAAAGTGCCGGAAAAAGGAGTCTTTAAACCACCATTTTAGTTTCACTGGACATTGACTATACCTGTCCTGGGCCACAGCATGAGCCCCAAACCTGCATAAACCCCCACATTTAAAAAGTGCCGGAAAAAGGAGTCCTTTAAAACCACCATTTTAGTTTCACTGGACATTGACTATACCTGTCTTGGGCCACAGCATGAGCCCCAAACCCTGCATGACCCCCACATTTAAAAAGTGCTGGAAAAAGGAGTCTTAAACCACCATTTTAGTTTCACTGGACATTGACTATACCTGTCCTGGGCCACAGCATGAGCCCCAAACCTGCATGACCCCCACTGTTAAAGAGTGACGGAAAAGGGAGAGTATCAACCACCATTTTGGTAGCACTGGACATTGACTATACCTGTTCCTGGCCACAGCAATGAGCCCCAAACCTGCATACCCCACTTTTAAAAAAAGTGCCGGAAAAGGAGTCTTTAAACCCACCATTTTAGTTTCACTGGACATTGACTATACCTGTCCGGGGCCCACAGCATGAGCCCCAAACCTGCATGACCCCCACATTTAAAAAAGTGCCGGAAAAAAGGAGTCTTTCAAACATTATTTTAGTTTCACTGTACATTGACTATCCCTGTCCTGGGCCACAGCATGAGCCCCAAACCTGCATGACCCCCACATTTAAAAAGTGCCGGAAAAAGGAGTCTTTCAACCACCAATTTAGTTGAACTGGACATTGACTATACCTGTCCTGGGCCACAGCATGAGCCCCAAACCTGCATGACCCCCACTTTTTAAAAAGTGCCGGAAAAAGGAGTCTTTAAAAACCCCCATTTTAGTTGAACTGGACATTGACTATACCTGTCCTGGCCACAGCATGTGCCCCAAACCTGCATGCCCCCCACATTTAAAAAGTGCCGGAAAAAGGAGTCTTTCAACCACCATTTTAGTTTCACTGGACATTGACTATACCTGTCATGGGCCCGCAGCATGAGCCCCAAACCTGAAATGACCCCACATTTAAAAAGTCCCGGGAAAAAGGAGTCTTTCAACCACCATTTTAGTTTCACGGGACATGGACTATACCTGTCCTGGGCCACACCCATGAGCCCCAAACCTGCATGACCCCCACATTTAAAAAGTCCCGGGAAAAAGGAGTTTTTCAACCACCATTTTAGTTGAACGGGACATTGACTATACCTGTCCTGGGCCACAGCATGAGCCACAAACCTGCATCACCCCCACACTTAAAAAGTGCCGGATAAAGGAGTCTTTCAACCACCATTTTAGTTTCACTGGACATTGACTATACCTGCCCTGGGCCACAGCATGAGCCCCAAACCTGCATGACCCCCACATTTAAAAAGTGCCGGAAAAAGGAGTCTTTCAACCACCATTTTAGTTGAACTGGACATTGACTATACCTGTCCTAAGCCACAGCATGAGCCCCAAACATGCTTTGACCCCACATTTAAAAAGTGCCGGAAAAGGAGTCTTTCAACCACCATTTTAGTTGAACTGGACATTGACTATACCTGTCCGGGGCCCACAGCATGAGCCCCAAACCTGCATGACCCCACATTAAAAAAGTGCCGGGAAAAAGGAGTCTTTCAACCACCATTTTAGTTTCACTGGACATTGACTATACCTGTCCTGGGCCACAGCATGACCCAGGGCCGGAGTTACAGTGGGTGCGGTGAAAGCCCAGGCTGGCGTCCGTCATCTATTAAAAAGCAGGTTAAAATGCCCTGATGACGCAGCAACGAAAACTGTCGGGGCTGAAGCAGAGTGGGGAAGGGGAAGTGTGAAAACTCCTGCCTTCCTTGTACACAGTCAATACCTGGGTAGCGCTTGCCCTCTGTATGAGTGTGGCCCAATTGAGCTTCACTTGGAAATACTGGTGGTTAACGCCCTGTTATACCCAGGTGCCCTTTATCTTGGCATTCTTTTTCTCATTTTACTCAACGTGCTGGAGGAAATGGTCTCTGTACTTTGTTCTCTGTCCGTGCTCCATACTCCATGTCCTCTGAATAACCTACATCTGGTCAAGTTTTCCTTACCTCCCTTGTACAATTCGGGGAAATTTTTTTTAACAGCTATTTTGTACATGCAAGTTTTTTAGTACTTAATTCTAGAAAACACATTTTTAAAAATAGGATGGAATCCCACATGTCTTTGTTTCTCTTTTTTTCATTGCATTAAATGGGTTGTCCCCAATACAGGGATTGATACTATGTTAAAGATCTTGAAAAAACAAGTGTTTTTTGCAATATGTGTCCATTAACAGTGTCCTACCTATTCCTGTTTCTGACAGCACCATCACCCTTGAGCCACTCTTGACAATTGTGAAGAACAAATGTCTGTTAGAAACAAAATTTTTTAGAATAGGACCTGTAGTATAGCTGCATGTCACAGCAAAATGCCCCCAAAAATTCAAACCCTTGCCCCTTTGAGCCATTTTGGACAATTGTAAGAACAAATGTCTTTAGAAACAAAATTTTTTTATAATAGGACCTGTAGTATTGCTGCATTTCAAAGCAGCATGACCCAAAAAATTATAAAAATGACTTCTCAGCCACTGTTAAAAATTGTGAGGGAGAAATGCCACTTAGAAGCCACATTTCTGTTACAAAGGACCATGATTATTGCTGTATCTCACAGCTACATGACCCCAAAAAATTATAAATATGACTTCTCAGCCACTATTAAAAAATGTGAGGGAGAAATGCCACTTAGAAGCCACATTTCTGTTCCAAAGGACCATGATTATTGCTATATCTCACAGCTACATGACCCCAAAAAATTAAAAATATGATTTCTCAGCCACTATTAAAAAATGTGAAGGAGAAAAGCCACTTAGAAGCCATTTCTGTTCCAAAGGCCCAATAATAATAGCTGTATCTCACAGCTACCTGACCCCAAAAAATTATAACTATGCATTCTCTGCCACTATTATAAATTGTGAGGGAGAAATGCCACTTAGAAGTCACTTTTCTGTTCCAAAGGACCATGATTATTGCGTATCTCACAGCAACATGACCTCAAAACCTTTGACAATGCGAAAACTTCTTAAGATAAATTTGAGTAAATGGAATACGGGTTTGTCATGAAACCTTGCGTCTTTTACAGTCCCCACAGCAAAACCAGAAAAATGAACTGTTGGGAAAAGAGCAAAAAATTTGCAGTAAGAAATGATCATTTTAAAAAAAAGTTTTCAAGAGGACCATTTCTGGTTGAAAAGAATGTGAAGTAGACTGGCAACTAATCGGTGACCTCGGCAATTGGGGCCACAACATCATCAAGATCCATGCCTGATTCATCTTGATGAAAGTCAAACGACCCCACATATTTGTGGAAACCCGGGATGCGTTTGTCTGTAATGACTCCTCCATCTGTGCGAAGGTCCGCTCAGATATGACGCTGGCTGCTGGGCAGGACAACACCTCTATGGCGTGACGAGCCAGCTCGGTCCATTCGTCCATTTTGGATACCCAGAAGTCTATTGGGTCCGGAAACACATGCAAAAACATGGGTGTTGAGACGCAGATAGCCCGTGCACCATGATCTTAAGCTGATCTCTGTGTGTTGGATGTGTGCCCTGCATTGCATGCGTCGGTGAGGTGGTAAAAAAAGATTGCCAGAGGTCAGCCATTAGGCTTCTGCCACCTTCCCCTGCTGCTGCCGCTACGCCTACTTGGAAACTCTACTGCTGTCACGTCGCTGATGTTGTTCCACCGTGAAATATGGGGAACGTGAAGAAGACGCAACAGATGTCTCCAGTTGATCAATCAGCAAGGTCTCCATTTCCTGCATTTTCGTCTCGATTTGGGGGGGTTTGGAAAGGGAAAGTGCTGATTTTTGTTTTGTACCGGGGATCCAGGAGGGTGGCCACCCAGTAACTGTTGTTCATTTTGATGCCTTAATGCGAGGATCATGTTGGAGGAAATGGAGCATCCAAGCACTCATGTGAGAGATGGAGCCTTGATTTCCCAAGCCTCTGGGTCGGGGGGCGCTAGCAAACTGATCTTCCTCATCTTCCCCTCCGCCTCAAATCCGCGCCAACCTCTTTCCAAGGCAGGGACGTCGGTAACATCGGTGTCTAGGAATACCTCCTCCTCCTCCTCCTCCGCTGCCTCCGGCACAGCTTCAACACAGCCCTGACTTGCCTGAGATGATGCACCCTGAGAGCTGATGCGCCACCTTGCACTAGCTCTGGACCCCGAACCACTGCCTAATGAAGACCGATGAAATTGTGAAACTGTCGGAGCCTTGTGGATTTGACGGAGGAAAAAGGCTCCGGGTCCGCATCTGTGTCCGTCTCCTCCTCCGTCGCTGGCGGGACCTGTTGTTTCAGAGTGTCCAACGATCTTTCCAGAACTAAGATCACCAAAATGCTCATGCGACAAGGGCATTGTCCGCACTGACCATTTTGGTGGCTTCTTCAAAACTGGCAAGGATGGTGCAGAGCTCTTTCACCTGCCTCCACTCTTGGTGGTTCAACACCCCGAGGTCCGTACCCTGCTTGTCAGGCCATGTGTCACTTCGTACGGGCGTAATGGCATTGCGCTGCTGCCACAATCGCTGGAGCATGTGGAGGGTGGAATTCCCAGCGTGTTGCCACGTCAACAATGAGACGGTTGACGGGGAGGCCGAGCTGACGCTGCAAACGCAGCCAGGGGGGACGAAGCAGGGTGCGAACGCGGAAGTGCGAACTCAGACCCGAGCCTTCTTCAGCAGGCAGTCCAGACCCGGGTACTCTTTAGAAATTTCTGGACGACAAGGTTCATGACATGTGCCAGGCAAGGATGTGCTCCAGCCTACCGATCTTAAGGGGGGCCAGCAGATTTCGCCCGTTATCGCACACCACCTTGCCTGGCACAAGGTTCTTCTCACCCAGTCAGCGCTAGGTCTCGTTGCTTAGAGCCGTCCACAGCTCCTGACCTGTGTGTGGACGGTCCCCCAAGGCAGATTATTTTCAGCACGGCCTGGTGTCTCTGGGCACGTTTATGCCACCTGAGGACCTTGGGGGTAAGAGCCCTGCACCATCCCTGCAGTTTTGAAGAGCGTGCGCCGACCTGAAGCCACCGTCACCCCCAGAGACATCCACCCCGCTCAACCCCGTGAGCAGTCACAGAGATATGGCGGCCTTGGCCGTGCTTACTAATCCATGTGTCGGTAGTCAGATGAACTTTGCCGGACACAGATGCAGACAACGCGCTTGAGATTTTAGATGACATGTGGCTGGCCAGGGACGGTATGGCTTTTCTGGAAAAGAAATGCCCGCTTGGCATCTTGCATTGGGGACAGGCAAGGGCCATGACGTGGCGGAACCCATCTTTGTCCACCAGACGGAAAGGCAAATTTCCAAGGCCAAAAGCCTGGCAATGCCGGGCATTCAGGCTTTGGCTTTGGGATGTTTTGGGTTAAAGTGTTTCTTCCTGCTCCCAAAACCTGGAAGACAGAAGGCTGGCTCTAGACTGGCCGCTGTACGGCGTGCAGGGCGTCAAAACTGGGGGAAGGAGAAGGGGTAGGATGGGGCTCTGGTGGTGCTGGTGGTACTCGGGCGACGGTGGAGGCTGAAGCGGAGGCTGATCCCTGATCATGACTCTGAGAGACATGGGCAGCTGAGGAACGCTTGGTGGGGGCGGAGGAGGAGGAGGCGGAGACAGAGGGTGTGACAGTGGTTGGAGGCCCGGCGTCGGTCTGGCCTTTTTTGGCCAAGTGTTCCCTCCATTTCAACTCATGCATTCGCTGCATGTGACTAGACATGTTGGTGGTGGTTAACCACTTAAGGTTCTTTCCTCTACTTATGCGTTTTCGGCAAAGGCGGCATATGACATCGCTGGGGGACTCTGAGGCTTGCTCAAAGAAGGCCCAGGCTTGAGAGGTCCTGGACCTTTTTGACGGCGATAAGCCCAAGGAGCGGGGTTTGCGCTGACCGTGGCTGGGAATCATATCAGCGGAATTCTGCGACCGCCCCCTCTCCCTTTTTGTGCGGGAACATCGATTGACACTACCCCATCGTCTACCTCCTCGTCTACTGATGAATTTGCTCGCAAGCAAACTCTGCGGACACGACCAGGAGGGATCCGCAAGGTCGTCATCATCATCATCCTCAACACAGGTGACTTGGTCGTCCTGACTTTCTGCATCCAGAAGCTGCGGGCTACAAGCAAGGGGCACTGCAAGGCGTTGCCGACCGCAAGGGATTTTTGCCGATTGACCGGCTTCCCCTTTACCTCCTCTGATGGCATCAGTAACTGGGCGTCAGAGCAGAGAAAATCATCCTTTTTGCCTCTTGATCATTTAACATGCCTTCTGACCCCAACCGCATTTTGTCCTCAAAGAGGTCTTCAGAAAATGGATTATCCACAGTGGTGGGTACACGAGTTGACATTTGGGCTGCTTCATGTTGGACAGATGCTGATGATGCTGATGACGACTTTTGTGGGGCCCTGACTGCGAGGACGAGGAGGTAAGACTGCTAGATGCAGGTTGCATTAACCACTGAAGGACAGATTGGCGACGATGTTCGTTACTTAGTTCACAGGGCCCTGACCCAGCGATGACAGGCCTGACGGTCCTGCAACTGACGATCCCCCTGGCATGCGTGTTGTCGCCAGCACTGGAAGGAGCAAACCCTTTTCTCGTACCTCTACCTCCCTGTGCTACCCCCCTCTTTGCTCGCTTACCACCTGCATTTTCGCTCCATGTTCAGAAATATAAAAAATTTTAGAAGGTAAAGGAATAGTTTTGGAAAGTCTCTTATTAAAAGACAGCAAATCACAGCTATTCTCAAATCCCTCTAATCAAAACAAAATTGCTGGATTCAAATTTAACTGCAAGGTGTCTATCAACAAATCTGGACTGGGCAAAAGTCCAAAAAAACACGTATCTATTATGTTTGATATAATAAAGTGTATTTTTTTGCACCTTTCAATTCCCCTGTGGTGAATATAGATTTGCTGTTTTAAGATTTCGTAGAGCTGCCTCAATGAACAGTGCTGGGTGCCAAAGTCAAAAAACACGTAACTGTTATGTTTTGATATAATAAACTGTATTTTTTGCACCTTTCAATTCAGCTGGGGTGAATATAGAATTGCTGGTTTAAGATTTACGTAGATGCTGAGTCAATGAAAACTGCAGGGTGCGCAAAATACAAAAAACACGAAACTGTTATGTTTTTGAATATAAAAACGGGATTTTTTGCACCTTTCAATTCACCTGTGGTGAATATAGAATTGCTGTTTTAAGATTTACGTAGATGCTGCGTCAATGAACAGTGCTGGGTGCGCAAAAGTAAAAAAACACGTAACTGTTAAGTTTTGATATAATAAACGGTATTTTTTGCACCTTTCAATTCACCTGTGGTGAATATAGAATTGCTGTTTTAAGATTTACGTAGATGCGCGTCAATGAACAGTGCTGGGTGCGCAACAGTCAAAAAAACACGTAACTGTTATGTTTTGATATAATAAACTGTATTTTTTGCACCTTTCAATTCACCTGTGGTGAATATAGAATTGCTGTTTTAAGATTTACGTAGATGCTGCGTCAATGAACAGTGCTGGGTGCGCACAAGTCAAAAAACACGTAACTGTTATGTTTTGATATAATAAACGGTATTTTTTTCACCTTTCAATTCACCTGTGGTGAATATAGAATTGCTGTTTTAAGATTTACGTAGATGCTGCGTCAATGAACAGTGCTGGGTGCGCAAAAGTCAAAAAACACGTAACTGTTATGTTTTGATATAATAAACTGTATTTTTTGCACCTTTTAATTCAAACCCGTGGTGAATATAGAAATTGCTGTTTTAAGATTTAGGTAATGCTGCGTCAATGAACAGTGCTGGGTGCGCAAAAGTCAAAAAACACGTAACTGTTATGTTTTGATATAATAAACGGTATTTTTTGCACCCTTTTAATTCACCTGTGGTGAATAAAGAATTGCTTTTTTAAGATTTACGTAGATGCTGCGTCAATCACCCGTGCTGGGCCGCAAAAGGCAAAAAACCCGTACCTGTTTTGTTTTGATTTAATAATTGTTATTTTTTGCACCTTTATATTCACCTGTGGTGAATATAGAATTGCTGTTTTAAGATTTACGTAGATGCTGCGTCAATGAACAGTGCTGGGTGCGCAAAAGTCAAAAAACACGTAACTGTTATGTTTTCGTACGATACACGGTATTTTTGGAAACAAACAACCTGTGCTGACTACAAGATTGCTGGTTTGTAATTAAGTGCAAGGGGGATTTATCAACATCACAGGTGTAATGGGTAAAATTTGAACACCTATCTGAAAAAGTATACTGATAATAAAAGTGGAGTTTTGCAGCTAAAAAGAAAACCTTTCAGTTACTAGAAATTATGTTTATCCAATATATGTTCAGGCTGCCCCAAAATCCAGGAAATATTTCAATAGCAAACTGTTTAAAAATAAAGATATTCCACTACAATGTCTACACTAAGTCTTGGTGAACTTTATCCAGTGTTCTTTATAGATAGAGCTTGTCTGTGTTCGCCCGCGGGCCCCCCCCCCTCCCACCGCTGTGAATATACAGTGGTAGATTCTGCTTTAAAATTCTCTAGCTAACTCATAAAATTTTAAATCCCTAATCTAACTAAATTGGAAGGATCACAGCTAATAGTAGAGGTTTCTCTGTGCAGAAATAGACTAATTTCGCTGAGCTGTTTGGCCACAGGCAGAACGCAGGTTCCTATCCCCCATGAGACGTGAGAGACACTGAGGCTGAAACAGGAAACGCTGTTCTATGTAAAACGAGGTCATGTGATTTTTCCAGCCAACGCAACCATACACCATCCAGTCATGATGTCGCACACACATCTCACCCTGCTCTAATCTGTAATCTGATTTTGCTGGCCTCCCAAAATTTACAGGGAAACGCCGAAAAAGGGCCGATCTTAATAGATGATGCACAGATTTTAACCTTAAATTTATCGCATTTATCTGGAAATTTCCCATCACCATAAAAACCTTGCCGATTTCAACTTTGTCGATAAAAATCGCTCAACACTACTCATTTCTTAATGCAAATTGTAATCAGTGTGTCCAAAAGGTCATTTTGCTGGTTTGGCGGTTGGGAGACTGTAAAAGACAACAATTGTACACAATTTCTTGAAAAAACCTTATTCCAATTACTCATTTCTTCACAAAAATTTTAAGCACTGTCAATTGTTTTTGGGTCATGGTGCTGTAAAAAACAGCTATAATCCAGATCCCATTGTAAAAACTGTGGTTTCTAACTGGCATTTCTTTGTCACAATTTTTAACAGTGTCCGAGAGGTCATTTTTTTTTATTTTTAGGGTCATGGTGCTGTCAAAAACCAACTATTAACCAGGTCCTTTTCCCAAAAATTTTTTTTTTTTAACTTTTATTCTGGCTAATTTTATTGAGTGTTGAAAAGGTCATTTTTGCTGCTTTTGGGGTCAAGCAGCTGGAAAAGACAGCGATATTCAAGGTTCTATTCAAATACATCTTGCTTCAAATACTAATTTCTTGCTGCTAATTTTACTCTCTGTGTCCATAAGGGCATTTCTGCTGGTTTTGGAGTCAGGCTATTCTGAATGAGTGCCAGGGGTGCAAATAGTGCAGTACTCCGGTCAGTGGCCCTCTGCCTTTTTCAACATACATGCGCATTTACAAGAATGGGGACATTATGCACCTTAAGTGTATGGGCGCCATAGAAAAATGCTTGCCACCTAAATGCTATCATTCATGGCAATACTGCCAGGATCTACTATGTGAAACAGCATGCTATTGGTATAATTGCGAACAAGCAGATACATGGTACAACCCTTGTGCAAGAATCAATGTTCGTATGGAGCACATTCGCCACCCCAAGAACAAAGACAATTTCCTTCAGCACGTTCAGTAAAACGAGAAAAAGAAAGCCAAGAAAAAGGGCACCTGGGTGAAACTGGAGCGTCAACCACCAGCGTTTCCAAGTGAAGCTCAATTCGTCCGCACTCATACGGAGAGGCAAATGCTCTTGTAGAGGCAGAAATTTCTCAAGCGCTACCCAAGTCTTGACTATCTTCTGAGAAAGGATGGAGGTCTTGGCTCACACTCGCACTCTGCTTCAGCCCGACTGTCAGCATTGCTGCGTCATAAGAGCATTTTTGCCATGTTAATAGAGGACTGACAGCAGCCCTGGCTCTCACCGCACCCACTCTAAGTCTGACCCTGCCAGCTGAACCTCCGTGATCCACGTTCACAGCCTCACTTTTCTTGATCAGCAATTTCCTTCAACCCACTTGACAGCAGAATGCAGGTATTTGAGACAGGCCTCGTTGACCAACTGGGGAAATCTGTTGCGTCTTCTTCACCTTCTAATGTCATGGCGGAACAACGTCAGCAACGTGCCAGGAGTAGAATGGCAAGTAGCTGTAGCAGTAGCATTAGAAAAATAGTTTTTTTAAAATAGTAAATTTCTTATTGCAAATTTTTATGCTGAGGGTCCATAAGGGCATCTGTGCGGGTTTTTGGGTCATGCTGCGGGAAAGAACAGGGATAGTGAATGTCCTCTTCACTAAAATAGTGGTTCAAATACTTCTATCTTCCGGCACTTTGTAGTCTGTGGGTCATGCAGATTTTGGGGTCATGCTGCGGAAAAGCACAGGGATAGTCAATGTCCAGTTCACTAAAATAGTGGTTCAAATACTTCTATCTTAAGGCATTTTGTAATCTGTGGGTCATGCGGGTTTTGGGGTCATGCTGCAGGAAAGGACAGGGATAGTCATTGTTCAGTTCACTAAAATAGTGGTTCAAATACTTCTATTTTCTGGCACTTTGTAATCTGTGGGTCATGCGGGTTTTGGGGTCATGCTGCGGGAAGGGACAGGGATAGTCAATGTCCAGTTCACTAAAATAGTGGTTCAAATACTTACTTCTTCTGGCACATTTTATTCTGAGGGTCCATAAGGGCATCGTTCCGACTGTTGGGGTCATGTTGCGGTAAAGGACAGGGATAGTCAATGTCCTGTTCACTACAATATTGATTCAAATACTTGTTTCTTCCGGCACTTTTTATTCTGAGGGTTCATAAGGGCATCTGTGCGGCTTTTGGAATCTGGCTGCGGTAAAGGACAGGGATAGTCAATGTCCAATTCACTAAAGTAGTGGTTCAAATACTTCTTTCTTCCGGCACTTTTTATTCTGAGGGTCCATAAAGTCATCAGTGCGGCTTTTGGGGTCATGCCGCTGTAAAAGAAACCAATAGTAAATATCTTATTGAAAAAAAGCTTATTTCTCACACTTCAAGGCCATCAAAATGAACAGCGCTTACTGGGTGTCCACCCTCCTTGATCCACGTTCAAAATCAAAAGTCAGCAGTTTCCTTCAACCAACTTCATTTGACAGTAGGATGCAGGGATTTGAAACAGGCCTTGTTGACCAACTGGAGACATGTGTTGCGTCTTCTTCACATTCTAATGTCATGGGGGAACAACGTTAGCAACGTGCCAGCAGTAGAATGGCAAGTAGCCGTAGTAGCAGTAGCGGCCGCAGCATTGGAAAAAATATTTTTTAAAATAGTCAATTTCTTATTGCGAATTTTTATTCTGAGAGTCCATAATGGCATGTTTGCTGGGTTTGGAGTCAGGCTACGTTAAAATGGATGCCAGGGGCGCCAATAGGGCAGTATTCCTGTCAGGGGCCCTAATCAAAAAGGGGCCTAGTGATATGTTAAAAATAGGAAGTAGAAATGAGTGGGCACCCCTTTTGATTTAGCTGCATGTGGCAATGAAACGATTAATAGATTACTGACTGCAGCCCTGGCTCTCACCGCACCCTCGAACTAGGACCCTGCCAGCTGAACCTACACGTTCACCGTTGGGATGTTCTTGCTGCCACCACATATATCACAAGTTGTTGGTCCCTGGTGCAAAAAGTGAAAGGGGTCTCCTGTCAGTTACCATGTGCCATTTCCAATACCGGTGTCTTGTTTTGTGTCACAGTGGCCCCTGTGGCTACGCCGTCCTCATCTTTGCAGTTAGCCAATGAATGGAATATATTATTTTAGCCTGTGATGTTTTTTTCTGTGACTCTTATAACATGATTGTCTTGACTAAGACGTACCGTGTATCAAGTTTACTGTTGTGGATGTTAATTCCAGCTTCACCTCACTTGTTTGGGTGTAAAAATGAACCTGTTGTTCTTCTCCCACAGACTTTAATGAGAATTGGAGATTAATCGCAATCGAAGATTGAACATCGGAAGATGATTCCACAAAATCTGGAATCGACTCAAATCAAATTATTGGCCAAATCGCTCATCACTAGTTTCTAGTCCTAAGCTCCTCCAATGTAAGTATTCTATGTGATTCAATGTCAAACAGGTGGTAAAGCGACAAAATTCCTCCCCTCCTCCAGACATAGAATTCTTTGTGTGGAATACCCCTTTGAAAATCTGGATTACCTATAAAAGTGCGAAACGTGGAAGCCTGAGAGTAACTTAAGCATCCCCCTTGTCTTTACCATCCTCGCCATGTTGCTATTACAAGAGGATTCGTCTGAACAGATTCTGGATCAAATTGATCAATGGAATCTGAGGTCTTTTTCCACCCCAAATGAAGCGACGGAATAGTGCATCCGTACGAGCCTCATCCATCTGGTTAATATAGACTGGAAGCGAATGTATGAGATACAATAATTTGGGGAATTCCACCAACTTGATAAGATTCCCCTGAACCACATAAGATAGAGGGAGCTGTCTCCACATATGTAATCTCTCCTCCAACGACTCTGTGTAAGGTGTGATATTGTCTCTGTATAAGTTAGATGGCAATCTCGCAATTAAAACACCCAAATAAGGCATCTAATGTTAATGCACCAATTAAAAAATAAACTGGTACCAAGTTAGGCTCGCCAGTCCCTTCAGCAACATAGTATTGGTTTTATATATGTTAAGATGGTACCCCGAGAGAGACCCTATCTCCCGCAATGTCCGCAACACCGCCTGCAGAGTATGCCTTGGGTTCTTCAGAACCAGTAGCACAACATCAGCAAAAGCAGTCACATCAACAACATGGGAAGCCTCTAAGTTCTTGCCCTCCTTGTGACAAGAAAGTAAAATCTTTCGAATTGGCATTCAGTGTCCTCCAAGGATCACAAAGTGCATTGTTCTCCGCCAGATGTATTAGGTCTCTGGCAGCTGGAGACAGAGTTAGATTTTGTGTGGACCTAAGAGAGGGCACTGGGTCGCATTAAAATCACCTCCTATAATTACGTTAGAGTTGGCTCTAGGCACCAAAAGAGAGTTAAATTTGGCAAAGAAATTTGTATTAGACGGATTGGGGCCGCATATGTTTACAAGTGTATATGAAATACCCTGTATCATGATCCTTAGCAGGATGTATCTACCTTCCACGACAAAAAAGTATTTTTACAAAAAATATAACAACAATCTTTATTAGTACATTGACAAAAACATCCTATCCAGGAGATGGGATAGCCTCGACATGCGTTTCGCCAAGCTTTCTCAAGAAATTCAACAACAAATGCACAAAGGTCCATATATATATATATATATATATATATATATATATATATATATATATATATATACACAAGAGTATGGTGAAAAACCACCCCCAATTAATGCTATTGGCCAATAGAAGATAAGGTATCATTTAATCAAAATATATAAGCGCTAACCTATAACACCAACATACATGGTTCAGCGTCCAGAAGGGGAGGGGATGTGCGCAGAAGCAGATAACTTCACACACTTCTGCAACCCGACATATGGAAAGTAGCGCAGGCACATTAGAGTATAGAAATATCGAGACGCCATATTAAAGACTGGAAATCGTGTATGCACTCCATACTGGACAGGAAGTAGCACAGGCGTATTAAAGTATGGAAAAACCAAGACACCATATTAAAGACTGGAAATCACACATGCACACAAGTACATGCACCCCCGGCCATATCACACATAGTGTGTAATAAGAAAGTACCATCGCATTAAAGAAGGTAGAACTTAGATGCCAGGACCTACAAGACAAAACTAGCATCCAGGCCTATAAGACAACAACCCAAATATAAAGTATATGCATAAAAAATAAAAATAAAAGAGGTGCCCACTAGTGACGGAGTAAAAATGAAAATAACAAAAGCACCAAAAAGGTAAATACTGTAAGTGAAATAAAGTGCACTATAAAGTGATAAAATAAATGCAATGAATAAAGGACTCACAATATAAGAATAAATGACCAATGGTGAAAAATATATCAAATTATTAATAAAGAGGTGACAAAAGTGATGAGTGATGAAAAATGAAGTGAATGAAAACACACCAAGTGACACTACAAATGAAAACAAGTGAATAAATGTAAGAATTTATAAATATATAAATCTATAAAGTGAAGCATGATACAAGTAATCACTACAATAATAATAGTGAACCAAATTACCATAAAAAAATCTGACAATTATATAAATAATTTTAGCAATAATCCATGAAGAAAAAAAAACAAAAACACATATACAGTACATATAAATAGGAATATAGCAATATAACCATATACAGGACCACATACATATTTAAAAACATAAATAAATAATAGTAAATAATAAATAGAAAAACTTTGTCAATACCTTGAAAACAGAATAAATGTCCTTTGCAATCATCAATCATGGTTTTCAAAAAAGTGTTTTGTCACTGGTTTAAATTTAGATATCAATTCAAGAAAAGAACACATGTAGAGAATACTAAGCTAAAATATAACTTTTAATATTGCCACTAAAAAAATAGATATCACACCTATTTAACCCTACACTAACCTAATTATACAAAAGACCTAACTAATATTCCTACCAATCAAGGGGAACCCGTTCCAAAAAGGACGACCCCTACTGGAACCTATACTATATACACAATAACGCTATTCAACCCTACAATACACTTACAGGTGAACACAGGGCACAGATAAATGACCCACAATTTTAACCACTCTTTTCCTACTGGTGTATAAATATACAGATATTACAACCATCAATACCTCTAATAATCACCAACTAATATCCATTATAAGTAAACAAGCAACTATATCTGCACCTTATTAAAGCACAAATCAGGATCAGTCATCAACACAGGCCAAAATTTTTAAAATACTGATCTCGTGTTTTTCCATTTTGTGTTCTGATTTGTAACAATCAAAATTTCACCAAAAGTTGAATCACGAGTTCGAGGAGTCAGCAATTTAGATCTTTCACAATTACTTGCTCTTCTATATCCAGCTTCAATATGCTTCTCTTGATAACCCCTCTTTTTTAAACGATGTTGTAAAAGTTTCGCCTCGTCTTCAAAAGTTTGCACAGTATCGCAAATTCTTCTGGCCCTAAGAAATTGACCAATGGGAATGGATGAAACAGTATGTTTTGGGTGAAAGCAAGATGCATGCAACAATGAATTTACAGGAGTAGGTTACAAAATACATTAGTAGTGATTAGAGATGGGCGAATCGATTCTAACGAAGTGGAATTCGTTTAGAATTTCAGGAAAACTTCGGTTCGGAACGAAGTCAAATTTTGGGGGTACTTCGGTGAACAAGTGTGCTTTTGATTGATAAATGGCTGCGAGCACATGGCGCTACATGGGCAAAGCACTCGGGGAGGAAGAAGGGCATAGCCGCATGACATGTGCAGAGATGAAGCCAATCAGAGACCGGCGGGATTCTGTGACGTCACCGCACTATATAAGTCCGGGCGCGACCCGGGAGCTCACACTCCTCTCACTGTGCTCATCAGGGAAGGTGCTGCCGCGCTGATAGCTCTTACTGAAAAAATGATTTTTATATAGCGATTTCTGTGGTTGTCTCAGCTTGTCTCAGAGACTGTTTCTCTTAATGTTCTATTTCTAATTTTTTGGGGTATTGGATCTGAAATCCAGTGCAGCTGCATATACATTCAATATCCAAGTGGATCTAAGCCAGTTCCTGTTGTATTCATTTAAAGAAACAGCGTTTTTTACAATACAAATACCACTTCATTTTGGCTGCTCATTCTATTGCGCAATTTACATCCAGGGGTTAATTAACCCTTTTGTGCTGGTGTGCTGACCCCAAGAAACCGTCTTTTTCAACGCCAAAATATATAAATTTTTCCTGTAGCCTAATTCACAAGCAAAGGGTTAATTAAAAACTGTATCTCTTGTTGTGTGGCGTAAAAAACACCAATTGTAACATGCTACAAAGCTCCTATTTGTGCGGCTCAATTTTTTGGGCGCAATTTACATCCAGGGGTTAATTAACGTTTTTTTGCGGGTGTGCTGACAAAAAAAACCGTCTTTTTTCAACGCCAAATATAAAAATTTTCCTGTAGCCTAATTCACAAGCAAAGGTTAATTACAACTGTATCTCTTGTTGTGTGGCTAAAAAACACGCAATTTGTAACACGCACAAAGCTACTAGTTTTGCGGCTCAATTCTTTGGCGCAATTTACATCCAGGGGCTAATTTAAGCGTTGTTTTGCTGGTGTGCTGACAAAAATAAACCTTATTTTCAACGCCAAAATAATATAAATTTTTCCTGTAGCCTAATTCACAAGCAAAGGTTAATTACAACTGTATCTCTTGTTGTGTGGCGTAAAAACACGCAATTGTAACATCTACAAAGCTCCTAGTTTGTGCGGCTCAATTTTTTGGCGCAATTTACAATCCAGGGTTAATAAGCGTTGTTTTGCTGGTTTTCTGACAAAAATAAACCGTCTTTTTCAACGCCAAAATATATAAATTTTTCCCTGTAGCCTAATTCACAAGCAAAGGTTAATTACAACTGAATCTCTTGTTGTGTGCGTAGAAAACACGCAATTGTAACACGCTACAAAAGCTACTAGTTTTGTGCGGCTCAATTCTTTGGCGAAATTAACATCCAGGGGTCAATTAAGCGTTGTTTTGCTGGTGTGCTGACAAAAATAAACCGTCTTTTTCAACGCCAAAATATATAAATCTTTCCTGTAGCCTAATCACAAGCAAAGGTTAATTACAACTGTATCCTTGTTGTGTGGCGTACAAAACCCGCAATTGACACACGATACAAAGCTACTAGTTTGTGTGCCTCAATTCTTTGGCGCAATTTACATCCAGGGGTTAAATAAGCGTTGTTTTGCTGGTGTGCTGACAAAAATAAACCGTCTTTTTCAACGCCAAAAATATATCCATTTTTTACTGTACCAAATTCACAAGCAAAGGTTAATTTTAACAACTGTATCTCTTGTTGTGGGGGCGTAGAAACCACACAATTGTAACACGCTACAAAGCACTAGTTTGTGCGGCTCAATTCTTTGGCGCAATTTACATCCAGGGTTAATTAAGCTTGTTTTGCTGTGTGCTGACAAAAATAAACCGCCCTTTTCAACGGCAAAATAAAAAAATTTTTCCTGTAGCCTAATTCACAAGAAAAGGGTTTTAATTACAACTGTATCTCTTTTTTGTGGGGCGTAGAAAACACCAATTGTAACACGCTACAAAGCTACTAGTTTGTGGGGCTCAATTCTTTGGCGCAATTTAACATCCAGGGGTTAATTAAGCGTTTGTTTTGCTGGTGTGCTGACAAAAATAAACCTTTTTTCAACGCCAAAATATATACATTTTTCCTGTAGCCTAAATCACAAGAAAAGGGTTTAAAATTACAACTGAAATATCTTGTTGTGTGGCGTAGAAAACACGCAATTGTAACACGCTACAAAGCTACTAGTTTTGTGCGGCTCAATTCTTTGGCGAAATTTTTACATCCAGGGCTAATTAAGCGTGTTTTGCTGGTGTGCTGAAAAAAAATAAACCTCTTTTTCAACGCCAAAATATATAAATCTTTCCTGTAGCCTAATTCACAAGCAAAGGTTAATACAACTGTATCTCTTGTTGTGTGGCGTAGAAAACCCGCAATTGTAAACACGCTACAAAGCTACAGTTTGTGCGGCTCAATTCTTTGGCGCAATTTACATCCATGGGTTAATTAAGCGTTGTTTTTTGCTGGTGTGCTGACCCCAAGAAAACCGTCTTTTTCAACGCCAAAATATATAAATTTTTCCTGTAGCCTAATTCACAAGCAAAGGTTCATTACAACTGTATCTCTTGTTTGTGTGGCGTAGAAAACAAAACAATGTAACACGCTACAATGCTAGTAGTTTGGTGCAGCTCAATTCTTTGGCGCAATTTACATCCAGGGTTTAATTAAGCGTTGTTTTGCTGGTGTGCTGAGACAAATTAACCGTCTTTTTTCAACGCCAAAATATATACATTTTTCCTGTAGCCTAATTCACAAAAAAAAGGGTTTAATTACAACTGTATCTCTTGTTGTGTGGCGTAGAAAACACGCAATTGTAACACGCTACAAAGCAAACTAGTTTTTGCGGCTCAATTCTTTGGCGCAATTTACATCCAGGGGTTAATTAAGCGTTTTTTTTGCTGGTTTTGCTGACAAAAAAAACCGTCTTTTTCAACGGCAAAATAATACATTTTTCCTGTAGCCTAATTCACAAGCAAAGGTTAAATTACAACTGTATCTCTTGTTGTGTGTGCGTAACAACACGCAATTGTAACACGCTACAAAGCTACTAGTTTGTGCGGCTCAATTCTTTGGCGCAATTTACATCCAGGGGTTAATTAAGCGTTGTTTTGCTGGTGTGCGACAAAAATAAAACCGTCTTTTCAACGCCAAAATATATACATTTTTCCTGTAGCCTAATTCACAAGCAAAGGTTAATTACAACTGTATCTCTTGTTGTGTGGCGTAGAAAACACGCAATTGTAACACGCTAAAAAGCTACTATTTTGTGCGGCTCAATTCTTTGGCGCAATTTACATCCAGGGGTTAATTAAGCGTTGTTTTGCTGGTGTGCTGACCCCAAGAAACCGTTTTTTTTCAACGCCAAAATATATAAATTTTTCCTGAACCTAATTCACAAGAAAAGGGTTTAAATTACAACTGTATCTCTTGTTGTGTGGCGTAGAAACACGCAATTGTAACACGCTACAAACTACTAGTTTGTGCGGCTCATTCTTTGGCGCAATTTACATCCAGGGTGTTAATTAAGCGTTGTTTTGCTGGTGTGCGACAAAAAAAAAACCGTTTTTTTTCAACGCCAAAATATATACATTTTTCCTGTAGCCTAATTCATGTCCGAAGGTTAATTAAGCCTGTTTGTGCTTTTACTTTTAGTAAAACACACAGTGTTTTTAAACGACACAGACTAGTAATTTTTTCCTGGCCATTTCTGGAGCGCAATTTATTTCCAAGTGTTACCCAAGCTTGTTACTGGGTTCATTTGGAGTCAAAAACAGGGTGTATATTTATCATATACAGATATCATCAACAAACAGTGTCTGTACATTTTCGAACAAACAGTATGTCAGGCAGAGAAGTCGCAGGCTCTGCACCTGCAAGTGGCAGTGGCACAAAAAATTCCTGGAACAGGCCCAGGTGCAGCACAGTAAGGGGACTTCGCTGCAGGGGTCACTCGGTGAGGCCACAACTGCCGCTGTCATCTAGCGGCCGTGTGTTGTTCAGCAACCCAAGGGTTCTTGATTGGTTGACTATGTCATCCTCTTCCTCCCAGATGACATCTGACAACCCCAGCCAAGAGTCGTGGGAACCTCAGACACAACCCTTAGTTGCATGGCCCGGGAGCGGTCAGCGGCCCTCACCTGTCCTGTCCCCGCCTCTGTCCCATCCGGTTCCCTCAGCAGCGAAGAAATGGGGCCAATATCCCCTGCTTCTTGCAGTAGGTGGCAAAGTATAGATGTGGAGAGTGTCATGGGAGGTCATGTTGTGAGAGGTCAGCCTTGGCCTACCAAGACCGGTGATGAGGACAGCAGTGGCAATGAAACACAAATAGATGATGATGTAGCCGACTGCACTTGGGAGCCGGGTGAGGCAAGGGCTTCATCATCGTCAGGAGAATAGGGCGTCAGCTTGCGCGTCAGGCAGCGGCGCAGCCAGCAAGTGGGTCGTGTGGCCGTGAGTCACAGGATAGCAGCAGTGTGAGGTCGGAGCTAAGCGGCCACGGGGTAAAAAGCCCGCTTTGGGAGGTCCAAGAAAGTAGCGGCACAGGGGCTCAGCGAGGCAATCGGGGGCATTAGCACTCAGTGCGGAGCTTTTTGGCGGAAAAAATCCAAACTGCGGGTGGGGCAGTTCTTTATAAACACCAATGAGCCGAATATGGGTATATTAGAATTTGAAAAGCAAAAAATTTGAAGCGGGGCCCCAGGAGCAAACTTTTTCACCCAGGGCCCTTTGCTTCAACACAGGGCAGCGTCCCCAAACCGGGGCCCCTGGGAGAAACGTCGCCCCAATGTGGTGGTCCACCCCTTCCGCCGCAGCAACGTAGCACGGGAAAGCGCCCAGGGGGCACGCATCCCCATTGCACCCAGCCCAAGGCTCCCCCACATCGCAGAAGGGAGCTTTTTTTCTTTTTTGACATAAATCCCCCCCGGTCCCAAAGCCTTCATAAATATGAAAACAGAAGGTGGGCCACCCTTGAGCTTATGGGTTTTGTTCCAAGGTAAAGGGCAGCGGGGACGTCTGGGGGCTGTAACTACGGTCAGGGGCCATTACATGCCTTTTTAAAACGGCCCACTGGGGAATGTGTTTTCCAGCCCGGGGCAAAACCAACAACTTGGACAGGAGACCCCCGCTTTTTTCCCTCCACGTTTTCAAATTTGGCTGCTCCTACCCCAAATTTGCCCCCCCTCCTCCTCCAACCCCAACCACCCCCAAATCTCACCCCTCCACAAGTACGGGCCCCCAAAAACCCACATGTGTGGGTTCCCGCGTTGTCACGCATTCTACACCGGGGGGCTTGCCTCGGCGAAAGAAGTCACCAGGGGGAAGGAACTGCTCCCGTTTTGCAGAAGAAATCGATGTGGTTTTCCTCCGCCCCAAACCCTGCAAATGGGAACCATGGTGACGGAAAATTTGGGAGGAAAAAGGTGTCCGCGTTTGAAAACCGAGGGGGGATGGCCATTCGCCCTGCATGGCGCCTTTTTTAATCGGGTTGTAAAAAGGGTTTCCGAAGCCCTTCCACCAATCTTCAGAACTTTCTAAAAAGGCCCAAAGGAAACTGTGCATGCACTTTTTTTCCCCATTCTACAAAAGCCAGGAACACCCCCTCGATTTGCAGCGGCAAAAGGGCCCCCCCCAAAAACACTCTGATATGCGATGTTTCCACCCGCGGGGAATTTCCCAGCCTGAAACATTTTGGCCCGACTGAAAGAACAGAGAAAGGCCATTAACGATTTTTTGATGATCCACCAGACAAAGTACCCCCCTGTGTAACTTTGATGTCAGCGAATGGCAGCTCATGCGTGCCCCCGCCGTTGTTGAGGCCAAATTCGGGGAGGCCACTTTATTTGCATTCGCCAGGACTAGGGGAAAGAATAACGTCATTCCATTGCTTCATGCCCCGGAACAGATGCTAAAAAAAAAATTTTGCCCGGGCAGGGGACTGGAGACGTGACGACAACTTTCTCGGGGCCAAACATGAGTCCGGGGGGGGACTGAAAAGGGAAAGGGGGAGGAGGAGGACATTGGACAGAAGAAATTGTCGGGTTGAAATAAAGTGGTTTTTTCAAACCCAGGTGACAAAGAGGAGGGGGAAAAGGAGCCTGGAGGGGGGTGGTTTGGAGATGAGGAAGATGGGGCAGATGCCCCCCCAACACCGTGGCAGTTTTACAGGGGGAAAAATGGAGGCAGGGACCCCCCTCGGAGTAAATTTGCAGATGGGCCGCAGCATCTTTTTTTCCCTGGCTAGTGACAGCCGAATAGTCAGAAATCCGGCAGAGGGAATGATTTCCCCTGGCCTCCCCCCCTATTGGACGCTCCAAACCGGGCCCAAAATGGGGGCCTTTTTTCCCAGCTTTTTAGAGGGAAAAAAACTAAAAAATACTATAGGGAAACCCCTCCGTAAAAAATTGGCCGCGCCTATGTGCCACCCGGTCCCTCCTCGGGACAGGTTTTACCGGGGGTTTTCCCTCAGCCCCTCACGTACTACTGCCCGCGGCTGGGGGGAAGGGGGGGGGGGGGGTGGAGCAGTACCACTCCATCGGGCAGAAAACCTAAGCCTGGAGTCACTAAATGAGCCCCTTTCCCTTCACCCCCTATTTGGGGGAAAGGGCGGGTCCCCAAACAGCGGGAGCAGCAGACCTGGAGCACCCCCAAACCAACGGGTTTTGTGGCCTATTTTGGGACACCCACTTTTTTTGCCACCTCTTTTTAGAAGATCCGCTGGACTACTGGGCACCAAACGGGAAATGTGTGGTCCGCAATTTTCCGGGATTTTTCAGTGGAGAAAGCGGCCCGCCCCCATTAGGGGGTGGCATCAGAGGGGGTGTTCAGGCGGCGGGGGCCATCGTTACCCCAAGGGAAAAACCCCCCGTTTTGTCCAGGGGTAAAAATTGGATCGACTGACCTTTTCAAATTTTAAAGGCGGGGATGGGCCAAAAATTTCCACAACCAATCCCAAAGGCCAGTCGGGTTTTCAAACAAACCTGCCTCACCACAAATTCCTGTGCCGCCACCCGCCCAAAAATCCACAAAAACGGGCTGACAGTTTCCCCCACCCTGCCAACCCCCAAACCTTTACCAGGAACTGGTTTTGCCCCCCAACCTCAACACTTGCCCAATTGTCCCACTCAATACCCATGCTGCTGCGGCTGTTGCGTGACATCCACACTGTGCCCTTTGGTGCCACTGTCTGACCTCATGCTGCTGCTGTGGCTGCTCCCTTTTCCTCCACACGTGTCATTGTCCCATTTCCCTTTACCCATGCGCTCCCCGCCGTGACCTCCCCCTCCAGTCATTGTGCCACTTTTGTGGCTTCCCTCCTTTTTGCCACCTCCAAAAAATGTAAATTGTGCCCCTGCCTAATCTCATGCTGCGCTGTCTGCCCTTTCCACCCCTGGTGATTGTGCCACTCGGTGGCCAAAATACTTTTTTGTTTTTTCCCCCTCCAGAATGTCATTGTGCCACTCCCCGAACTCATACCCCTCCGCTGTGCCCTCCACACTGGTGATTGTGCCACTCTGTGGTCCAAATTTACTTTTTTGGGCCCGCCTCCAGAATGTAAATTGTCCGCTGCCTATCTCTATACGGGCCGCTCCCCGTGACCTCCATACTTTGTGATTGGGGCCACTCGGGGCCTAATAACGTTTAGCCGCCTCCAGAATGTCATTGTGCCACTGCCTGATCCATACTGCTCCCCCCCCGTAAAACCTCCACCCCTGTGTGTTGTGCCTTTTCGTGGCCAAAATTTGTTTGGGGCCCCGCCCCCATAATGTCTTTTGTGCCATTTCCTATCTATACTGTTTCCCCCGGGTGCCCTCCGCTCTCACCCAAAAATTTTTCCATTCTGTGGCTTCCCTCCTTTTTTTGCCACCTCCAAATGTCATTGTCCACTGCCAAAACCTAAAGGGGGGGTTTTGGGGCGGCTCCCGGGTGACCTCCACACTGTGTGATTGTGCCACTCTGTGGCCTAAACTTTTTGCCGTCTCCAAAAATGTAAATTGTGCCACTCCCTTTATCTAAAATTGCTGCTGTCGGACCCCCCCAACACTGTTTTTAAATTGTGCCCACCTGTGGGGGCCTAATACTTTTTTTTGCTGCCTTCCAAAATTTGTCTTTGTGCCACTGCCTAAACCTCATCCCTGCTCCCCGCCGGGGCCCTTTCCCGCCCAGTCTTTTTGTCCCCACTCGGTAGCTTCCAACTTTTTTGCCCCCCTTCCAGAATGCCCATTGTGCCACGGGGCCTGCCTCACACGGTTTGTTTCCGTTCCCGTTCCCTTCCCTCTCAGTCTTTGTGCCACCCCTGATCCATACTGCTGCCCCCGGACTCCAAACTGTGTGATTGTGCCCCCCTGTGGCCAAATACTTTTTACCCGCCCCAAAATTTTGTCATTGTGCCACTGCCTGATCTCATACGCTGCCGGGGGGGCCCTTTCCCAAAACGGTGTGATTGTCCCTCTCTGTGGCCTAATATTTGTTTTCCCCGCCCCCAAATTTGTCATTGTGCCATTCCCCCTACCCTCATACTGTTTCCCGCCGTGACCTCCACACTGTGTGTTTGGGTGCCACTCTGGGGCCAAAAAACGTTTTCCCCCCCCCTTCCAGAATGTTAAATTGTCCCATTTCCCTAAACTCATGCTGCGGGCTGTGGACCTCCACCCCGGGTTTTCATTGTGTAAATCTGTGGCCAAATTTACTTTTTTGGGCCCCCCCTCCAAATGCATTGGGGCCACTGCCTGACCTCATGCGCTTCCCGCCGTGACCCCCCGGCTCTCATCTTTGGTGCCACTCTTTTAACTTCCAACGTTTTGCCACCTCCAAAATGTCATTGGGCCACTGCCGACCTCCACTGCTGCCCCCGGGTTAAACCCTTTTCCGCTCTCAGCCCCAAATTTTTGTGCCACTCTGTGGCTTCCTCCTTTTTCCCACCTCCAAAAAGCCCTTTTTCCACTCTCTGACCTCATGCGCTGCTGGGGACTCAGGCCTGCCCCCACACTGTTTAAATTGGGGCCACTGCCTGACCCCATGCTGCTACCCCCGCCCCGGGGGCCGTGCCCTTTCCCGCTCTCATCATTGGGCCAAATTCTGTGGCTTCCTCCTGTTTTGCCCCCTTTCCAAAAGCCCATTTTTCCCACTCCCTGACTCATACTCTGCCCGGGCCGTGCCCTCCACACGGTGTGATTGTCCCACTCTGGGGCCCTTTAATACTTTTTTAAAACCGGGCCTCCAGAATTAAATTGTGCCACTGCCTGATCCATATCCTGCCCGGCCCGTGCCCCTCCACACTGGGGGGATTTGCCACCTGGGGGCCTAATACTTTTTTAGCTCCCTCCAGAATTTTCATTGTGCCATTTGCCTGATCTCATACTGCTCCCGGGACTTTGACCTCCACACTGTGTGTTTGTGCCACCCCTGGGGCCTAATCCCTGTTTTGCCGCCTCCAAATGTCATTGTCCACTGCCTGACCCAAACGGGCCGGGCCCCCCCGGGGCCTTCCACAAAGTGTGATTGTGCCACTCTGTGGCCTAATACTTTTTTAGGCCGCCTCCAGAATGTCATTGTCCCTCCCTTTATCTCATACTCCCGCCGCCGTAAACCCCACACTGTGTGTTTTTGCCACCTGTGGGCCTAAAACGGGTTTGCCGCCTCCAAATGTCTTGGCCACTGGCTAAACTCAATTTCTGCCGCCTTTGGCCCACCACACGTGTTATTGGCCACTCCTTTTCCTAATATTTGTTTTGGGGGGGCCAGCCTCCAAAAACCCCCATTGGGCCCCTTTTGCCGGACCCTAAAGTTGCGCTTTCGAACCCCCCAAAAAAAACGTATCATTGTCCCACTCTTGGGTTTAAATACTTTTTTGCCCCGCTCCAAAATGCCCATTGTGAAATTCCCTTTACCCCCAATCTGCTGGCCGCCTTTGACCTCCGCTCCCCAGTCATTGTGCCCTCTGTGGCTTCCCTCGTTTTTTGGGCCACCCCCAAAATTTGCCCAATTTTTCCAACTCCCCCTCCCCTCATGTTTCCTTTTGGCTGCTCCGTCCCCTCCAAAAAACTCTTCACTAATTTTTGCCCCCCTGAGCTCTCAGTTTTTTTTTTTTCCAGCTTTCGCGGGCATGACTTTATCGGGCTACTTTCCCCCCGCTTGATTTTTTTTTGGGGAAAATTTTTGCCCTCTTAAGTGCCCAAGGAATTTTTAAAAGTGAAGCGATTCTAAGAGCGGCCCCTTTAAATCTCCCGTGCATCCCCTAAAACACAACTTGTAGAAGATAAAAACCAAAAGCTCCCCCCCTGAAAATTTTTAAAGCATGGCACAACGTTCTACAGCACCCGCAGGCTCTGTGCACCTGGAAAAAGCTGCTTTTTAACGCGATTAAAGCCGAAGAATTTGGGGGAAAACAAGAAAATTTTTTGTCGGAAAATTCGGCGAAGTGACCGAATAAATTTTTTTGAAAAATTCACCCATCTCAATAAAATTGTGTCCGAGTCCAAAACCCCGTATGCCAAAACCAAAAGAAATCCAATGATGTCCGACTGATAAAAATAAAAGTTGAATTTTGAACTTTTTTGGGAATTAAACTTTTCAAAAAACAATTTCCAAATCCACAGGGGAAAACCCCCCTCCCGAAATGAACAGAATTTCATAAATAATCTCACCATTAATTTTTCCATAAAACCCCAAATTGGTCAAAAAAAAAAAATTTCTTCCCAAAATTAAATTTCCCATAAGGGGGGGCACAAGGGGGAAACCAATTGCGTTTCCCCCGTGGTCGGGTAAAAAAAAATTCATCCTTAAATGTGAAAAAAATTATGATGTAATATAAATTCCAAAAGAAATTCAATGGAATCCTGATCTAAATTCCTCATTTCCAAAAAGAACTTGGATACCTTTAAACCATCATGAAGTTGTATAGAGGTATACAAAGTTTTAAACAACACATAATTAAAAACATTTTTCATTTTCCCAAAATTTAAAAACCATCAATCTTTTAATAACTTTTTGAATCCTGTTTGTATGAAGCTAATGTTTCGACACAGGGGTGTAGGTAATAATCCAAAAAACAGACAGGCTTACACAAACTACCACACCCCAACAATATTGAGTGCTCTGATGTGTTTGATTAGAATTCTATTGATCTTTGAAGTAAATATAATATATTAACAAATTGACACTCCCACAAGCCGCATCCACAATAGATTTAGGAATCATAAACATTTCTAAAAGCTGACTCCAAACTTATCTAATTCCTTTTTTAAAACAACACAGTTGGATTGCGCTCTAATTTTTTGTAGCAATCCCCATCCATCAGTTGTTGATTAGCTTCTGCTTCATACATAGTTACCAGCCATAATAACACATTTCCCCCCAGCCTTATATACAATCGGCCACTTAAATAGACACTCATTGAGGATTTGAGTTCTTGAAGCGCCACTCTTTGTTGCCTAGGCAAATTGTCATATTGCCGTCTCACTGCAAGTTTTCTTAATTCCTCAATTACCAATTTTACAAATATATCCACCAATGGACTAGCAATCGGTGGAAAGGCCTTAGACTTAGGTCGAATAAATGGTGGAAATTTTTCATTACCTGGTTATGTTTGTTTCTTGATGCCAGTGATTCCCTAATATACGCATCTCACTCCATCTCCTATCTTGGCTTAAAAATTTTGAAGAATATCACTTTAAAAAAAAAAAATTCAGTAAGAGTTTGCAAGCAAAGAGAAAAACAGCTTTGATCAAAATAAATTCATCATATCCTGATATAGAAGAAAAAGACAAACCAAGAGACAAAACAGATTTTTGAGAATCAGTTGATGTAAATTTAGAAAGATTAATTACCTTCAATTCTTTCACTGAGGCCTCTGAGACAATAGACTCTCTTTTTACCGGAGTATCATATCGTTTAAGTCTGGTAGCTCCATCCCCATTTTGACTAGATTTAGAAAAGGTAGACGAACTACTGCCTAATCATGATAAGAAATCCGATCTGGACAAGGACTTATTCGTTTCTTGAAAATCCCATTTAAAAAAAACTTCTGCGCTTGGAAAACCGCGAAGATCACTTTGAAACTTCTTGGCCTTTATACTGTATTTCCTTCTCCCATTTTTGCAATTCAGATTCAACATAGGTTTGACAGTTAAAAAGGATTTCACTTTTTAAAGCCTCCTTTAATTTTTTTTATAATGCAGTAAAAACTATTATGCAAGACAATTCTCCATACAGTTTTTTTTTCTCAAATCCAAAAAATAACTCCACATAAGGTCCGGAGTCATAATTATTCAGCCAAACCTGACCAACATGGAACGCAAAACCTCATCATCAAGTGGAAAAGATGGAAACGCTTGTATCCGTAAACCACATGGACCTAAATTTTCAGTAAGATCTTGTTCCAAAGCCGCCTTATTCCACCAAGATCTTGTACATTTTCTCAACAAATCTTTATAGGACTTTTGTAAAGTCATCATCTCAATCTCCACAGAAGAATCAGGACACACATTTTCCTCACCAAAACCTGAGATATCTGTGACAACCAATTACTATCATGTCCATGGAAATCAATATTTTAGTAGGGTCTGACAACAGAATGATTATAAGTTTGATAGTTTTGTATAATCATATTAAATTTATGCAATCCATCTTGTCTTAAACAACTTAAATCTTTGTACTCTAATATGAATTTCTGACTAGAGATACAAGTGACATTTCTGTTACCGCTCACATATTTGGTCTAGAAGATACTCTAGAAGGCCGTGGCATTGGAATAACAGTCATATGCTGCTGCTTATTTAAGGTTATTAATAGTGTAACTAAGACAGATGTCAGAGTATTCATTTTCACATTTTTTTGTATATGGATGTTGTGGTAATTATTTTAATAATTAAATGATAACTTACATTAGACACTGATGGAAAAGTAACCTATTCATATGCTATAGTACTAACTTTTATTGGATTGTAATTATCCTACCTTCACAGTATGATCACGCCTAAACCCTTAAAAAAATCATGTCAGACCAAAAATAAAGCATACTAATCATTTGCGAATGAGAATCACAGTGGCAATGTTATTATTAGAAGGACCGTGGGAAGACAGATACGTTTCTAAGAAAGTGCTATCTACAACAGGACCATCAGACAAAAAAATATATCAACTTAATAGCAACCAATACATATAAAGTGTCCAAAAACATACCATAAGTTTGTTTATATCAATAAAATTTTATACCAAATTAAGAAATGCCATGACACGAAAAATTATTTTTATAAAAAATATAGAAAAAAGGGACATTATTTACTCAAAAACACTACATAGGCTATACTTACAGCTCAAGGCAGGATTAAACTAAATCCTTAGCAGGCACACTGGCCCTTTTCTACATTGGAAAGATCAACAGTGCAGCTAATTTCAGAGTGAAACGGACGCACACGAGTGGGAAGTGGATCCTCAGGTTCACTGCGAGGAATTTGTTCGACCCCAACGCCGGAAGCTAGTCTAATGAGTGGGCCCCTTGAAATCACAGAGCCTGCCACAGGGCAGGACGGACTTTGCCGCAGGGAATCCTCCAGGTCGCTACTCCCGACGTAGGACCGAGCGGTGACAGCTGAAACTTGGAGCAAACTTGAGCATAGAACCGGACGTGGCAGATACAGATCAGCACGAAAAATGTGCACGATAAATGTAGGCGATAAACGTTGAACAAATGTAGGCAGGAACGGACAGGGTATTCGCTAGAGAGCGCACAAGGACGTTCACGAAGTGTATGTTATAATACCAACAACAGGATGCACGACGCAGGAAGAGGAATCATTATAAAGACCCGTGTCCAAATGCATACAGGTGGGAAGGGAGCACCAGTCAAGAGCTGGCCCGTTATAGAAACCCTGAGAGCATGCTGCACGTTGCCCCTAGTGTCCACCCGGGAAAGTGCAGGCAGAGGCAGGAGCAGTTACAGCAGTGCGCAGCTCGAGGAGGAGGCAGGACGGGACCAGGTAAGTAGACGTGCAGCGGAGCGCATGCCGGGGACGGCTGTGACTGGGGTGAGAAGCCCGAACCGCAGTGCGAGGCGTTACACTGAGCAGTAGCTCACGCACGCCCACACCACTAGGGAACAATTAGATGAGGTTAAAAAACTAAACATTAACTTGATACTATTCACACCAGCATGCAGAAAAGTCACAGTATAAAACATGGAGCATTATGTCACAATCAAACACACAAAAATCAACCACACACAAGTCCTACCATGCATGATGGGGTGGTTGCTGGTACTACAATTGCATATAGATAAGGCGATACAGAAGGGTGCCATTAATACAGATACGACAAAAAAAATACAGATTGACAAAAAAAATCTATACTTAATTTGATGTCACAGACAAAAAAAGTATTTGTTAAAAACTAAAATAATACCCATACATCCCATGGTATAAAACCACCATAACATACCATCCCAAATAACAAGCTTAGGGAATCATATACAGCAGGTTTTGTATTGCTGCCTGCATCTTTCACATCTTTATTCTGAGTGCCTAAAAGTTCATTTCTGCTGTTTTGTGGGTCCAGCTATTGCGGTGGACACTATTAGCAAATCTGCTATAGAAAGAAATCGATTTCAAATACTGGTTGCATGCTGCAAATTTGATTGAGTGCCCAAAAGTTCATTGTTCCAGTTTCTGGGGTACAGCTAGTGCAGAAAGACAACCGTTGTCCAATCTGCTATAGAAAAGAAAAATCGATCTACCAAATACTGGTTTGAGTAAGAGCTGCCAATTTTATTAAGTTCCCCAGAAGTTTTTATTTTTCCAGTTTTGGCTGAGTTCTTTGCATAATAGACTGTTACCAAATCTTTAGCTTTTTAATTTCTAGCTTTTTAAACATGGAGAGAAGTAGAGCTGGTAAGCGGGAAATGAGGGGCGTAGGTTGTGAAGCTAGAGGTACGAGACAAGGCTCCGGACAACACACAAGCGAGCACATCGTCAGTCACAGGACCGTCAGGCCTGTCATCGCTTGGTTGGTTCCCTGTGAGTCTCATTAGTGATGAGCATTGCCAATCTGTTCTTCAGTGGTTAACACACCCTGCATCCAGCAGTTTTACCACCTGTTCCTTTGAATCAAAGGCAGAAATGTCTTCAATCATCATCAGTCCCACCAGAAGCAAACACGGGCCCAATGTCACCCAATATACAGACCACTCTAGATAATCCATATTCCAAAGAGCTGTTTAATGACACAATGCGGTTGGGGTCAGAAGGCATTTCAAAAGATCAAGAGGCCAAAGAGGATTATTTTGTCTGTTCTGACGCCCAATCGCTGATGCCCTCAGAAGACGGAGAAGGAAGCTGGTCTGTGGGCAGAAATACCAAGTGATAAGCTGTGCCTTGCAATGTCTGTGGCTTCTAGCCCGCAGTTTAAGGATGTAGACTGTCAGGATGTGTCCACCAAAGTCAATTGCACTACAGACACATGGACTAGTAAGCACGGTCAAGGGCGTTACATCTCACTGGGTGGGTGGATGACAGTGCCTCTGGTGATGCGTCTCAACCGACACTCTTCCACACTGCTGGGATGGTGCAGAGTTTAGATCCCCAACCCCAGCGTCATCTGGGCCTCCCCATCAACAGTCTGATATGTGATGTGGCAATACGCTGGAATTGCACCCTCCACATGCTCCAGCGATTGTGGCAGCAGCATAATGCAGTATGAAATGTTGCATGGCCTGATTAGCAGTGTTCTGGACCTTGGATTGTTGACTCATAGAGAGTGGAGCCAGGTGAAGGATCTCCGCACCATCCTTGACAGTTTTGAAGAGGCCACCAAAATGGTCAGTCAGGACGATGGCATGGTCAGCATGACCATTGTCATTATATTTGTACTGGAACAAGCGCTAAGCACTCTGCGGCACCGGGTCCCAGCAGTGATGGGGATGTAGAAGGCCCAAGTGTTTAACAATTGTATAGGTCTTCTTTAACCGGTGGTTCGAGGGCGGGTGCAGGACAGCAGTTCAGCTCACAGAGTAGAGCAAATGAAGCTAGACAGGACTCTGGTGGCAGTCAGGGTGAGAAAGTGGAGAAAGATGAAGAGGCAAGGGTGAACACCACCGGTACTGATTACCCTTCAGTGGTAAGAATTGGCAACAGATACAGAGGGAGAGAAGGATCCCTCAGTGCCCCTCAACCCGGGGCTTGGAACCCGGGCAGCACTCACACATAGTGTTTGGGGCTGCAAAATTACCTGAAACAAATCCACCACTTGCAATAAAAATTAACAGCGTTACCGGTGGCCACACTCCGTCCCGTTACAAGAAAAATAACAATTTTTTTTCCATCCACACACTTGACAAATGCGGAATTTGAGAAAGTGCGTTTGACCAAAAAGACATTTTTTGCGTTCTTTTTCCATTCAGTACACATGGAACAACTCAGCAAGCGGCAGCAGAAAAGGCAAGTAGCCGCACAGGCATTGTGGCAGAACCCTACGGATAACTTTTTTGCAATCGATTTTCACCAACTCACCAACGCCTGCAAGGCAGGGCACATTCAACATACAAACCACCTTTGACCCCTGCTCCCTTTTGGGCTCAACACCGATTTTTTGGGACTTGGTCGGGATCCTTTTGATTTTCTGGGTGCCCAAAACGGATGAAGGGGCCTAGTTGCTCGACCCCATAGAAGTTTTATCCTGCCAGCACCAGCGTTATCTCGGAACGCACATTCGCACACTGGCGGGATGGAACTGAAAAACGTAGCCGCTTTCCCCCGAAATTTGGGTCGTTAACATTTATCAAAATGAAGCATGGATCTCTGGACGATTTTGTTGCCCTGCTTACCGATGTCACTGACTAGTAAACTGTAGCACGTCTTGACTGTATGACCTTGATGTGCTCTGCATACACCTCTTATTTCTCCACCTTGTAGCCTTCCAAATCTTTATTTTTTTTTAATGCCTCCACCTTACGACTCCAAATGTACTAAATCCTGTTTTTTTTGAACCCGATGTTTTTCCCCTTTCAGGTTTCTCCCCGCTCCGCCCAAGGTACGCTTCTAATCTAGTCCCCTGCAGGGGCATAAGGTCAAGTTCTTGGACCCGGGTGAAAAAAGGGTAATGGGCCCCCCGTTCCCGAAGCGCACAGCCCAGGGCCCCCCATACGCCAAATAAATTTGGGGGCCCCACCCATTACAGTTCCTTTTTTTTAAAAGTACATTGGGCCTTTTGAATAGGGCTCCTGAAAGGATAACCCCAAAGGGGGAACAGGGAATTAAATGGCGGGGGCGTAGTTATAGGGGTGCAGCAGTAGCGCCGGAAATGGGACCCTGCTCCTGAGAGGACCCAAAAGCTCCTTTGACACATAAAAGCCCCCGGTATTGGAAAAAGGCACATGGAACTGCGGGTCCCAAATTTTGTGCAGTACTGGCAGTACTCCGCGGGGCCCAAAATAAAAAGGGGCCCACAATATGTTAAGAAAATAGAAACTAGAAATTTACCGGGGCCCCATTTGAATTGCTGTTTTGGGGCCCAAAAAAACGGTTAATAGATGACTATAGCGGGCCTTGCTACCACGCCCCCCCAAAACTACGCCCCTGCCAGCTGAACCCCCATTTTTCCCCTTTGAATGTTCTGCTGCCACCAATATATCACAGTTCTTGGCCCGGTAAAAAAGTAAAAAGGGGGGCCCTGCTATTCCCATTCCATTTCCAATACCCCGGGGTTTTTCTTATTTTTCCCAAAAAGGGGTTTTGGGGCCCCCCCAGGGTGCAGGGCCCTTTTTGCCTGCTACCACAGCACCCCTATAAAACTAAAAACCCCCCGCTTTCAACTTCCTCCTTTTTCATTTTAAAGGGTTGCCATTTAAAGCCATTGAAAGGTTGAAGTATTTGAACCTATCTATTTTTTTCCTGTCACCCCTTAACCAAAAATTTTCCTTCACAAGGTTTTTTCCCATGTACCCAAATTTAAATCTCCTTTGGAAATTACGGGCTTCTTCTAACCTGTATTTTTTCCTCTTCCAAATTCCCCACTGCCCCCAGTTTTATTTTGCCATCAAATCTAGTTGAACCAGAACCTCACTGGCCCCCCCTTTTCCCCATGTTCTCGTTTGCCCCCAAATGGTACTACTGTCTAATCTATTTTCCCAAACCCCCCCCCCCCCCCTGGAACCTGGGGCTTTTTCCCTATTGGAAATTTCTCCCCCACCAAATGGTACTCCCTCTTTTAAATTTGGGGAAACCAACCGGGCCCTGTTCACTTTGGGCCATGTTCTCGCTTCCCCCAAATTTTAAACTCCACCTAACAGTTGAACCAAACCTGGCTGTTCAAAAATTCCCCATTTTCTCCCTCCCCCAATGAAAGTCCCCCTAATTTTGTCGAACCGGAACCTGCTGTTAAAACATTCCCCATGTTCTCGCTGCCCCCCAAATCCCTGCCACCTAATTTTTGTCGAACTGGAACCTCCCTTTTTCCTCATTGGCAAGTTATTGCTTCCACCAATGGTACTGCTGCTTATTCTTGTTGAACCGGAACCTCCATGTTCCCCAGGGCCATTTTAAATCTCGGGCACAAGGGTACTGCTATTTAACCCAAAGTCTTCATAGAAAGCCCCACTTGCAAGCTGTCCTCATCTTTTCAGTTAGCCATTGAAAGGAATGAACAATTTTAGCATCTCTTAGAGCCAAATTTTCTTCACTAAATCATTCCAAGTATCCAGTACTCTCTTCTGGATGCTAATTGCAGCTTCTCCTCACCTGTATAGGGTTAAAAAAAAAATTTAAACCCGAAAACATCATCTCCCTTTGACTTTAATGGGGTTCGAAAATTCGAGTTCCCCACTCGAACTTCGAACCAACGACTCTAAGTTGAGGTTTGCCCGAACTCAAAATTTTTAGGGGTTTGCTTCCCCTCACTTTCTATCAAAAAGCATTTTAATTTTGACATGGCTGCTAGCATGTTGGAAATAAATCAATCCTAACCTTACTCCCCCCAAAAATAACCCTAAGGGCCAAATTTACACGGGTTATTCAAACGTAATTTGGGTTTCGTCCGCAATTAACGGCTTGAGTAAGGGGGGGGGCGGGGGGGGCTGCCCGCCCCCCCCCCCCCCCTAGACTTTCATTTTTCCCACGCCCTATCCCGCCGGGAAAAAGAACATGTCCCCTTTCTCCCCCCACGGATTTGCCCCCCCACGTAGGGGAGACGAATCCAATATTCCCGTATGAGAACTTGGTTACTGTAAATGGTTGGGGGGGTTCCAGCCGTTTGCAGCCCCAATTTTGGGACCAATACGGCTGCAATCCTTTCCCCGCAATAACCATGTGAAAAAGGGCCCTTTTAAAAAACATCAAAGGCAACTCAGAGTTAAGCTATTGGATGGTTCAGAATCAAATCTCCTGGACTTATGCTGTGCTACTCTAATGATCTAATGGTGGAATCTGCCATGAAGTTTTCTATGCTATTATGACTATATTTTAAGTTCTAAAGATAAATGTGTAAATATGATCAACTTCTAAAATACAAGTAAATTAAAAAAAAAGGCCCTGCTGAAACTTTAGAAAAAAAAAGTACTTCTGTTTTTTTTAATTATAAAATAAGAAACAAAATTTTTATTTTTAGTAATTACTTTTTTTTTTTTGTAAATTTTTTTTTAAAAATTATACTAATGATAATTTGGAAAATAACAAGGGCTTCCTGAGTTATTACAAAATTTTCATATTAGACATAAAAAATTCTTTTGACTTTTATGTGAAAAAGACTTGTCAGACTTGACATAGAGGCAAAGTAGAGAGAGAGTACATTTTTGTCTGCATTATTTAATTTCCAAAAGGACCAAATCATTTTTTATTATTCAAGCACTTAAAAAATTAACTCTGTCAGTTTTGTGCAATTATGTTCTGTTAATATCCTGATAACCTTTCTGTATAGAAAGAATATTTAAAATAATATAAAGCATCACATCAAAGAATAATACATATTTTTGAAGTGTTCACTTTTTCAAATGAAATCCTTTTAATAATGTGTTAAACATTTAATGAAAAGAATGAAAAAAACTTTTTCATTTTTTACCTCTTCCAACAGTTTTGTAAAAAAGAAACAAAAAATAATCCCTAGTAACAAAACCCAGGAAAATAAATCTGCATGACATTAAAAAATATAAACAAATAATCCATGTTTTAGGCAAAGTAATACCAAGCTGGAATGTAAGACGCACCCCAGTATTTTGTGCTGTACTCAGTTTTTTTTTTCAAATCTTATAAACAGAAGATTTATTTTAAAAATCTATGATAAAAAAACATTTCCTATTTTTTCAGTATGGGAAAAAATAGGAAAAGTAAGGTGGCCTAAAACAGAATTCACTAATGCACTTTTCTGTTTAGTACAGTTTTAAAAACCAAAAAATAGTGTTTGCGATTTTATCGACAAAGTTTAAACGGGAAGGTTTTTATGGTATGAAATTTCCAATCATGCGATAATTTAATTTTAAAAAATGTGCACATCTATTAAGATGCGCCCTTTTTTGGGGCTTCCCGTAAATTTTTTGGGGGCCCCAAATCAGATTTCAGATAAGCAGGGGGAATTGTTGTGACGTCATGAAGGGGTGTGTATGTTGCGATTGGGTGGAAGAATCAATTCCCCCCGTTTTCATAAAAAGCGTTTCCCGTTTCAGCCTCA